>JABWIB010013915.1:0-15031 GCA_016617825.1 Platyplectrum ornatum
AGTACGTAAGTCTGGATCTGGTCTATTGTGATGCTAAAAACCTGAACAACAGAACTTACAAAAGTATAAATACTGGAGAAAATGTGAGAGCAGCAAGGTGGGACATTAAATGAATGTAAGAAAACGGTGGGCACCACGGACTATGCAGAGTAGGTAATCCATGGAAAGGTGTTACATTAATAGCATATTAAAGGGCAGCTGTGTTGGTCAGAAAACAAGGTAATGCATCATTGGGAATAGGCTGAGACGGAAGCTTTATTGCTGTCACAGAGGTCACATCCCTCGTGTGTGAGGATTGCAGGTCACCAAACAGACCTGAGCTGCGGAGTGAANGAGAGTAATACGCTACAATCCAGAACGTAAAATAATGTACAGACTGCAAAGAAAATACAGTGACTGTAGCATGTGGTTACCATAGTAANNGATTTTCTTATNCACAGGTGGTTACCATAGTAANTGATTGTTGAAATCTCAGGAACAGAGCATTGTGTACCTGGTGGAAGGGTGAATGTTGGTGGGTATGGAGGGTGGGGTGGTGCATAAGCAATATAGGCAGCCACCTAGGGCCCCATCTCCTCAGCAGNGCTGGCTGTCAGTGTACCCGGCACTGCCGTGTCTTCAAGGGGCCCCTTGCCGGTAATCGGTGCGCGGCGAGTGATTACCAGTGGTGGTGTCCTGCAAAGCCTAGGGACACCTCTGAGGGAGGAGGTACACTCCATACTAACCAGACTTCGGTGCCGCACACATTTTACACTGGGATGTCACNGTAGTTTTAGGGTAGTTCCTTGTGAACACGGAGTCACCTCCTCTGGGTTCTAGCTGACGCCTGGTTCTAGCTGATAGCTATGACAGTCGAGGGACATGCGTCATCCCTTGTTTATCTGTCGAACCCTCCCTGAAGCATTCCCGGAGAACGCAATGTATTTTATTGACCGCTCTCGGTGCAGCTAGAAATGGATTGTCTCTCCTGTGTCTTCCGATTGGGTTCTTTCCTTTTGCCCTCCTGGGATTGAAGCACTATTTGATTTATAATAAATCAGCCATTTGTACCTGCTTGTTATTCAATATATTCAGATACTCAGATTCCCTGACATATTGATTTTGTGATTCATATTATGAATTACCTGACCCACCGCGAGACGATTAGAGAGGTGGCTACCCGACANTCGCAAACAAACCAATCTGGTTCTTTGTGAGTGTGCATACTTTTGAGCAGAGGATTATGGGAAAAAAAATCACACATCTGATCGCCATGCTGATCAGTACTTAAAATCTTTGGTAAAATACCCATAACTTATGTCATATAGTTTTAACTTTCATTTAGTCTGTACCTAGCTTTCCAGCAAACACAATTATACAAATATATAATTATTTATTATAAAGATATCATGCGTAAATTACATTTCTTGTAGTACTTCATGTTTTTTTCTTAACTCATTAATTTACTTAATAAGAAAAAGCTGAAAGATAAATTTCCAATTTGATTTCTCCATTTAACCAAAAATAAAGAACAATTACNTAATGTTATTAATAATAAGCGCACAACTCCTAATTGTTACATCTCATGAAATAAAAGAGTAAAAGTGTAGGAAAAGTTTTACTTTCTACTAACTTATAACTAGCTCGTCTTTTCCTTCACACCAGGGTGAATGGAGAGATCACAATATTCCACTAGACACAGTGGGTTTTACTTTAAAGAGCTTTCTCTATTATGCTTTTTATTTCCAATTGGCGAGAAAGATCGGGTCAATCGACCTTTTCTTNGCGTTTTATCTGAATTCATGAAGGTTGCTTCAGAACCAAAAGTGTACAGGATATATGATGACTTTAAAATATCCCTTTGTGACTTCATCTCGTTCAGTACTATGAAACTTAATAACAATAATAGATAATAATAATAATAATAATAGATATTTTGCTCTAACAAATGAAATCATGCAGAATTATATTAACTACACATGTTTCTAGAATACGGCCATGTCGCGGTATGCATGGCTGGTTCCACCACATGTAGATTTTGGGTAATATGNATTTTAGGATAGATAAATTAATGTATTGGTTTTATATGATTAAACGCTAACAAATAAAATAAAAAGAGCGGACCAAAGTGGGAGACATCCTATATTATTGTTGTTGCAATGGAATCAGGGCCGGCAACATAAATCTTGGGGCCCGGTACGCCCACCCCCCCCCACACACATACAATAGGATAAGGCTCTGTCTACTTTCCTCTGCAGTGATCTAAGCTACAAAGGGTGCTGACATGATCCTGTGCCATCATGGCAACCGGTGAGCAGTGCACCATGCACTGTGTTCATGCTGCGACCGGCCAGNCGNGTCTACAGTTTAATGGTNATTAATCCATTATCCTGGCGGCAGTGGGACAGGTAGTAGCACTTGTGATGGGGACCCCTTAAGCTCGGGCCCATCAAAGCTGTCCCCATTGTCCCCCTTGATGCCACCGGGCCTGGATGGAATACAAAAAATAAATCAATTAACTTAATGTTGGCCAACTGCCTCGGACCTAAGCGATTACCATGAAATATTGCCGTATACTATGAATTAGTAGAAGTNAATTCCGACCAACTCTGTGAAAGGAGAAAACACAGCGCTGAATGTCACTTTCTGTCGAGTGATGAGCATGAGAGATGATTCCGGCTATGGGTGTGGGAGTATCCAGCTGCCATGGGATATAAATGAGTATTTCCACATTCAGACAATCGAGTTAATAACTACACACTTGCTAGCAGATGAACATAGCGGAGTACAATTCATCAAAGTCTGCAAAATGTTTGCGTCAGTAATACGCTGAACGCGGCTTTATATTTTATATTCTTTTTTAANTATATTTTGTAGATTTTGTTTCGTTTAAAAAAAAAAATCCCAAATCCCAGCATAAAGCATCACAGAGAATTAGTGACACACATAAACTCATATTTCAACTGCAGCTTATATAAAAACTATTATTATATTACAATATTGTCGATTGTAAAATTTTAACATTTATTTTCACCAGATGAAAACCAGNTTAGTTTCCATGGGCCACACAGAAACCTGAATTCGTCCTCTTCACTACCCTCCAAAAATGACGTATTTTCTTTTTCAAACTATTCTGATTCTACATACCCTATATACCCTCACAAGTGACNACAGTATTCCACAGGTGAGGCCGCAACAATTACCTACTGTATAAAGTGACATCACTACGTTTCTAATGCTAATTCTTCTCCCTATACACCCAGNGTCTGACTACCCTCACATTCTCATTGCTGCGTAACTGTACATTGCTTGGCTCTGGCAGTTCCTGGCAGTTTCTAATATATTGCTGTTTGAATGATTCGTTGATACTATTATATATGTATATATATATATATATATATAGATATAGATATATATATATAGATATATATATATATAGATATATATATATGGGACAGAGAAAGTCGCTCCAATCCAAACAATATGTATCACTATGTGTCAGCACATACATATAGAGGAGGTATAGGTCACAATATAGCTATATTGGGTTAAGCTCACCTCCAGTAGGTGAGTCCCTGACCATGTTGCATTATGTGTAACCAGGATGTCTGTAGTAAGTCTGTGGTAAGAGAGTAATCCATTTGAAAGTGTCTCTATATTGAGGAGTGGTCAGGCTCCCATAGAAAACTAGTATCAGTAACAGGAAAAGGCAGGCCACACTTCTATTCAAATATATTCAATTTGTGCAAATATATATATATATATATATATATATATATATATATATATAGTTTTGCCAAGGACAAAAAGAACAATGTGTACATTCAAGGAACAGAGAGTCCGGTGCTCCAATCCACACAATATATAACACTATGTGTCAGCTAAAAATTATTTATTTAAATAATTATCTGAAAATAATTTTGTGTTATGAACAATTTTGTTTCTTTAACTTTGTTAAGTAAGTGTTTGCTATGTACTTTTGATCATGATTCTAATTCATTAAAGGGTAATTATAGCTTGATTTTCCTGAAGTGTAAATAAACTCAGTTGCTTTCTTAGTGTTTTTATAAAGTTAAGTGTCATTAATTAGAAGGTTTAGGCTCTGAGCTGAAATGTTACATTACCTACTTTAGATTATCTACTATTTACAGAGACAGGGAATGTCTAGAATGTATAGCTGCGCTTCTCAACCTTTATTTTGGAAAACCAGTTACCCACAATGAAGAGCTGGATGTGTGTGTGTGTGTGTGTGTACAGATGTGACACATTATAATGTTTCTAAAATACCGTCATGGTTCTGGATTTATTCTGATATCATGCTAATATGCTTTCTCGCCATGCTGTCAGTACTGTGAAAAGNTGNAGTTCCAGCAGTAACAGCTAGGTGGNGAATCAATGCAGAAGATATCCATTGTCCCTGGCAGGACAACCTGTGTGCTTTACACATTACTGCAGCCTTATTACACATTACAACAGCCTTTTAACCCGTTTCCCAAAATCAATACGTGGTGGTGCCTGTCATACATACTAAGACATGGGGGTATTATAGACACGTTATTGCATCCTATAATATGTATGTATGTGTGTTTATTTGTATGTTAAATGCAGTTAAGTATTCCTTTAGTGGTGAAAGTATGAAAGTGGTAAACTACCCCGACTGGAAAATCCCCGCTGTAAGCTCAGCCCGCCCCTCTGTCAATCATGATGTTCTGCATTTTGATTGGTTAGCACAGATGCACACACATGCGCAGTGTGGAGAAGCGCTATGCGGCCATACGCCGCTGGATAATGGCAGATTTCCTTCTTAGGTGTTTATTGAAAAATTGAGGAGGTTTAGAGAAAGAAAACACAGCTTTACGGTCTAAATACAATAAACGATTGTCATCATTAACATCATCGTCATCAATCAATCCTCATAATTTCCTCACTGGTTGGGGATTAGTAACACGAGATTACTGCTCGGAATTAAATTTCCCTGAGACATAAGTCCTGTAATTAGGAAATGTGCTAACACAACATCTTGTTGCTGGCAGCTCCTTTTTTAGGGATAATATATGTTTTTTCTCACTTTTTCTGTCTGATTTTAATAGACTCGAGCGAGCTGAAATAATGCTGATGTCCCTGAAATGGAAATGAAATAAAAAATAGCTAAATCAATTATTGTCCGCATTCATCTTACTGGTTAAACCTTTAACTACAGTAAATGAAATCCTGCTCTAGAATGTAAAGTATTTCATTATGTATCTGTTTGTATTGAATTTGCTGTCATAGAGGTAACTATGACAGATAGATGGCTGCACACTTTTATTTCAACTTCTTTTCCATTAAACAAGTAATAAGGATACCGAAACTAATTCAACTAATTTGTCCAACTTTATGGCATCCTAGAGACTTCTTATTTATCAACAGATTTTAATACGCAGATTACATCAGTCCTTCCCCATTGGGGTTTACAGCATGGTTGCCGACTCTCCAGGAAATATCTGGGAGACTTTGGGATTTTGGACTATAGTCCTATGAATGGACNGAGCTTGATGAAATCACTCCCGCTGCCTCTGCACTTTTGGATCAGTGTCATTTTTTGTTCATTGATAAAAGTCGACATTGTAGCGGCACCATACAACTCACATACATACTATTGAACTTACGCGCAAGTGGGAAAAACCATGATGAATTGCAGGGGGGGGGTAAATGTTATTTGTTGGAAACAGTATTACAGGTGAGAGATGATGTTTCCAGCTCAAGTCTAATAACAGTGTAACAGTAACACTGACACTGGTCAGTTGTAAAAAACTGTAATTTTTCATCAATGGCCANGTGTAGTAGCAGTATGCCGCTACCACACTGGCTGTTAATCAATAAAAATATAGTAAAAAAAATGTATAAAAAATCAAACACAATTTTTAAAACAATACTTTTTATTAAAAATAAGTAATAATTTTTTATACTTAAAAGCAGACAATGGGCACCCCTACTTCTTTTTATGTGCATCCACCAGACTTACAGGTGTGACACTTTATAATGTTTCTAAATTACCCCCATGTTGCGGTATACATGACTGGCTCCATCACATGTGCATTTCTGAAAATGCATGAAAAGGCTGCACTAAAGTGTAACAGCNCACAGGGTGTCCTGCCAGTGACAATGCTTATCTTCNGCATTGATACGCCACCTAGCTGCTACTGCTGGAACTGCACCTTTTCACAGTTACTGACAGCATGGTGTGTAAGCGTATTAGCATGCTTAGCAGGTTAGCAGGTATAGTAGGATATTTTAGAAACATTATAAAGTGTCACATATGTATGCACAGGTATGGATCAGCCCTGTAGAGTACAGCCCAATGCAAACAAGCTCTGTGTAATTACCTGACTTTATGCGTTGTGTGAGTACAGGGTAGTTCACGGTAATGTGACTGTAAATGAAGCTTTTGAGTAACGCATTTAAAGTACAATATTGAGAAATCTGTATAAGAAAGATGGACAGACTGGATGGGCCAAGTGACTCTAATCTGCCATCACTTTCTATGTAAACTGGAATATTGTGGCACAACGGTTCAGTAAATACATAGCAGATGCCATTATCCCCGCGGATACAAAGCTCTCAGCCCTCCGATGCTTTATTTTCTCTAATAGTTGGAGAAGTTAATAAGNAAAGAATATGAGATATAAATATTTGCAGCGGGAACAATAGGTGGCCTCTTACCAGATTCTTGTTGTGGAAACTCTCGAAGATGAATGATTANGAAAGACTTGCAAATATATTCATAATTAGTGAAGGACTAAGGTTGTGTTTGGGACATGATTAGCTGGTAATCAGTAAAGAACAAACTGATTATTAGCTGTTCAATTCGTCCNGGTCACCTGGGATTTCACTCAGTGACCTAATTAAACCGAGCTCGAAGTCCTCACATCTCCATTCAGCGGCAATTTCATTACAGGTCCGATGTTTTGCATTAGGTTTGCAGTGCCTCCTTTTAATCAGATATTTTGAATTTCCACTACATCTCCTTGATTAGTGACTCTACAGGATTAGCTCTGAATAGCGGCATTGGTTTAAAAATGCAAATATCCCAAATAACCGAATCAATATGCCGCTCTATTATCATTTCCGATAAAGTCGCTATGAGGCAGGGAATAACAATTTGCTGAAAATGTGGTGTAATAAATAAATACAATTAATATTNGAATGGCATAATTTTGGCATATGTCTGTATTTTAGCATTGTTTTACATAAATAGGTCAAGTCGGCCGTGTCATTTCTTTGTGGCAGAGGAACAGATTCTTAAAGACGGCTAGATGCAGTCTTGTCTGCTCGATCCAGTGGTTGCATGATTCAGCTGTAACATGCACTGATGTATATCACATAGAGATAAAGGGTCCCTTATCCCCCCTTATGCCCAGGGCCGGTGCTAGGTTTCTGGACATTGTAGGCGAGGCCTAGCTCTGCCATCCTCTGCTGACCCCCCCCCCCCGCACCCCGGTCTGGTTCACTTAGGAGACGGAACATCACCATTCTATAGAAGAGTGCAGGTGCCCTCCCAGGCTGGCTAATTATTTACATGTCAGGTTATAATATAACATGACATATTGGAAGCAAATGGAGGCTGTGAAGAGGCCGCCCCCTGGACCCAGCACCTAAGACGACTAATGTGAATAATGTGAATTAAAATAATGTGAATGTGTTTTCTAATGCTGGGTTTTTCCACAGTTAAAAAGAGAATTACATAATTTTTTTTTTAAATCAAAAGCCTTGCCACTGGTAGAGTGCAATGAAATAATGGTAAAAAAAAAATATCAAATAAGTGGAAAACNTGGAAGATAAAAATCACACAAACATTTTATTCTGAATAAACGAAACATTACTTTACACTTTGAAAGTAGGTGATTTTCCATGGTGCAGGTGATGACATGGTGCAAGCACTGGACGGGTGCAGAAGGCCGTATCCCCTGATATTAAATGATATGTGATCTAACACACTGATGTTCAAGCACACAGGGTTTCCCCTGTTTTCCAGGTGAATGTGCAGATCTGGATCAGCTGCAGAGAGATAAAAATTAGGAGGAAATTAGGTGGAAGGTTACACCTGGGCAAAACCATGCTCAATGGCAGGGGGGGGGCAAATTTCAGCAGGAGCTGGGTTCAGTCCTTATTCAGTATTATTCAGAGCTTTACATCACCCTTATTTTAAGTAAGGACAGTGAAAGAAAAAGGGTACTGAGTATGAACAGGGCTGGTGCTAGGTCTCTGGGCACCCTAGATTAGACTTCGTACCCAGGGCCTCCAGTCGCGGGCCCGGCCATCCCTCCACCCCCCAGCAGTGGCCCGGCGCCCCGTACTGGTGCGCCGGCCACTGCTGGTAGCTAGCATAAAATCACATAGATGCCATTATTGCATTTAAATAGGCCCGATGGCCTCCCGCAGTGACGTCATGACGTCCTGGCGTTATGTGGGGGGCCCAGTCGCCCGAGACTTTGTGATTCCCGGGCCCGGCCGATTGTGGCGGCGGCCCTGCTAGTACCATGACCCCCCCTTCCCCACATTCTCCCCGGGTCAGGCTCGAGTGACGTCACATTGTTTGAAAACCCGTCGGAGACGGAGGCAGGGAGGAGGAACCCCTTTTATTATTTGAATATTGCAGCCGCCCTCCTGATATTTACTTTTCTATTACTAATTTTACATTGCTGTTCTGCCACCTGCTTGTGTGGTCCGGTCATCCGCTATAGGACAATCACCAAAAATCAACTAATAGGTGCGCCGGCCCTGGGTATGAAACAGATTCTATGCATTGAAATGTTAAGATGAACTGTAAATATATACATTACATATTATATACATATTATGTATATGTATATAATATTATGTACACCCTACCTCTCCTTTCCCTCTGCTCCTATGGACACTATTTCTCTTCTCCAGTTGAATTACTTTCAGGTTCTCTATAAACAGAGAGCATAATTACAGCCTTTTATGATGCCCCAAGGAATCAGGACTCGTTCTTTTACCTTCCCTTCCAAAAAGATGAAGATCTCTATGAAGGTCACCAGAAAAGATTCATATACCAATGTGAATAATGTCAGAACTCTAATTTAATTAAAGGCCCATCTGTCAGTTTCTGTTTGATGAGCACTAAATGTCCAATTATCATTTAATACCTGCCCTAATCAGGGCTGGCAAATTTTGCAGGCACACACGAGATGACATTAATAAATCAGAGAGGCCACTGGCTTCCTTCTTTAAGAGAAATGATAAAGAGAGAATAAGATTGGAAAGTGGGGTCGGGTATTTCGTGAATATATTTACATCAGTCGTTGTTTGATCAACATCATTTTGTGATGATTCCGAGAATATTACTGGACCCGATGTCAGAACGCAGAACTTCTGGCACATAGGGTCACCAATGTGTGGTGGAGACCCTTCCGGAGGGTTCTGGCAGTGGGGCAGGGTTGTAAAAGAAAGTAATAGAGGTTTGGAGACGGATCCTGATGTAGTAAGATTTTTACGTACCTTACTTTCAAACGTATTTTGTCCATGCACTCTTCCCATTACACCCCCCACGCGGATGGCAACTGGCCACATATAATATTCTGAACCCTACCTTAAGTTTAACGCTCTGCGAATGGTTTGCGTATAGAGAAGACCCATATTAAAATCGGGCCTAATGGTGTCATTTTAAATGCTTCCCCCATCAGGCCGCACTCCTTCAGCAACCTAACACCCCCCCATATGCAACTTGGGTCTTTAGTTTTTAATATACAGTAAGGGCAAGGCCCAAACAGTTAATCTGTCGCTATTTAAATAAGTTCTATTTTTTATACAATTGCTAAGCTGTCAGCTTCTGGCAAGATATTTATAGACAGAACTCAGCCTCTAGCAGGTATTGCTAACGTTGCTAGTGTGTCCTTCTGGGGTTCCAGATATCCACCATCAGTTAAAGACCTTGGACNGGTAGACCTGTGCATTCTTGCGGAAATGGCATAGTTTGTACTCTGCTGTACCCCTGCCTTAAATTACCTCTACGCCTCACCAAAACCCTGTCCTTCTGAAAAATTTAAACCTTTCCATCCACCCACCTACTGTAATATAGGTGGACTGGAGGATAAGGATGAACTCAGCGGACAGAACCTCTAGTATGCAGAAAATTGTTCAAAACACTATGACTTCCGTCCATTAAGATCTGGAGCGTGCATGCACACTGCCAGGAAATGTGCCCGCGCTTGGAAGTCGCGCAATGGATGGGATGGGATGCAGGATCCCGGTATCAGATGTACCCTCATGATGGATAAGCTGCNGGCCCTGTTTTATCTGACCTCTTTATCTGGCCACTTTAGGCCCTCAATCCACACCACATCCATTCTAAGCATCTTTCATAATGTTTTATGCTGTATCAGTTATGTGACAATCAGATCTTTAGGCACTCTTAGTCCTAGACTTAGTCGAGAGTGGGCAAAACCATGCTGAATTGCAGGGGAGTTACATTTTGTTGCAATTCATCATGGTTTTACCCACTCTTGTCATGAGTGCCTAAAGATCTGAATCTGGCCCAATAACACAACCGGNTCTAAAGAATAATTCCGCACACAACCTTATAATTAAACTATCACAGTTTTACCCAGCTTATCAGTAAGGGAAGCGCAATCCACACCCATGGGGCCGGGGCGAGCATTTGAGCCAGTTACTTCGCTTGTAGCGGATAGAAAATATCCTCTGGTCGAGAAAGAAGAGAAATATTCAATCATTACAAATATCCCTGTGAAACCATTTAAACAGTTGTATTGATTTTCCCTGGTTGCCAGTGTTTAATTCAAACAACTCCCAAGGAGTGTAACATCACCGCAGGCAAATTACCATGGCCCTTCACATTTCCGACCACACTGATTCTGGTATTTAAGCCAAAAGTCAGAATAATGGCTGCATTGATTATTTGACAACAGATCCAAAAAAATGTCTCCCATCCGCAGCAGTCAATAAAAGCATTCATTCTAACTAGGAAAGTATATTAAANGGAGAAGAAGACCTCAGTTATTGNAATACATTTATTATAATTTGTGACCAGAATAAGAAAGGGGGAATTAATCTTCTCCTTTCTCTATGCCTCTTAATAGACTGCAAATAAATGTGCTTGAATATCTTGACTTAGCACTGCGTAGAAGTGCTTAGCTCTTACTTCCACAGCATATTTTAAAGAGGGGATACAGACAAGGCCGGGTCACATTAAAATTCCATTGACGACAAATCCTGAAGGAGACTTAAATTTCTGTGATAATGTGAAATGGACAAGCAAGGGTTAAACATTGAAAACGAGGGGGATTAAACATATAGGTCTATATTTACTAAACTGGNGGGGTGTAAAAGTGGAGATGTTGCCCAGAGCGACCAGGGATGGGGTTACCATTAGGCCATATATGATGATCGTCTAGAACGCTGGGACCAGATGGCGGCAAAAGCAACCCCCTCGCTGCCTCCATTTATATGGTGGGTTATAACGTAAATAATATAAATAATTATTTAGCCTTGGAGGGTGCCTGCTTCTCCTCTATAGAATGGTGGCACCCCCTCTCCTATGTAAACCAGGGGGGTGATGGTAACCGGAGTCTTGGATGGGTCGGGGAGGGGAGGGATAGGTCTCACCTAGGGTACCCTAATACTGGCCATTACAGCAACCAAACACATTCTAGCTTTCATTGTCCTATTGCTTCCAAGAGAATGTCAGCTACAATCTGATTTGTTGCTATGAGCAGCATCTTTGCTTTTCCATTCTAGCAGTTTAGTAAATTTAGCAGGAGGCAGGTGTAGGCATGGACGCCATGTGGGGGGGGGGGGATAGGGCAGCTGGGCCACTTCCATTCTATGCCTCATCCTCTCCCCAGAGATTAACCCTAATCATCCCACTGGAAATTGATCGGAATTATGAAGAGGTAAGTTACTGAAACAGAGGTATTTCGGTGCACTTTGTAAACTTTTAAGAAAAACATACATTTTTTAAAATAGAGACAGTGGACATATAGATGTCGGCTATTGGTATGTATAGAATAAAATTTTCTAAGCGGGAAACAAAACTAACAAGTCAGGTGCCATCACCAATCTGTTTCAATGTCCATCAGAACATATCTCAGTGTCCATCAGAACATATCTCAATGTCATCAGAACATATGTCAATGTCATCAGAACATATGTCAATGTCATCAGAACATTGTCAATGTCCATCAGCACATATGTCAATGTCCATCAGCACATATGTCAATGTCCATCAGAACATATCTCAATGTCATCAGAACATGTGTCAATGTCCATCAGAACATATGTCAATGTCCATCAGAACATATCTCGATGTCATCAGAACATATGTCAATGTCATCAGAACATATGTCAATGTCCATCAGCACATATCTCAATGTCCATCAGAACATATCTCAATGTTATCAGAACATATCTCAATGTCCATCAGAACATATGTCAATGTCCATCAGCACATATCTCAATGTTCATCAGAACATATGTCAATGTCCATCAGCATCAATATTCATCAGAACATATGTCAATGTCCATCAGCACATATCTCAATGTCCATCAGAACATATCTCGATGTCCATCAACGCTCATAACTCAACTCTGCTAAAATAAAACTTTTTACAACCTCAAAACATTTCTATCTTTTAACCCTGCAATAAATATAAAATGTTCCTCACAACGTGATACCAAACGCAAATCTCTACAAAGAGCCTTCATAGGTAATGAACAAGAAAGGCATTTCAAACAGCATTACATTCACCCACTTCCTATTCCCTTTTGCTGTATTGATTTGATCTTCTTATCAAACCAGAAATTAGACTCCGAGATAGTCTGAACAGCCACAAACTCCAATCACATTACAGCCATAATCCTGACAGTGATTGATTCACGGTAATTATATGAACATAATAATAAGATTAAGACACAATATGCTAAGATAAGGGAAACTTCTGCTTACTTGTGTGATCAGACTTTTCNGCACAATGTTAGTAACTTATTTTAGCCTAATGACAAATTACACTCATCCGACTTAATGTTCTACTGAGAACAATTATATCACAAGATTCAGGAGATAACATTTTATGCATTTTATTATTTATAATATTATTTACAAATTGTATTTTTGTTATAATAAAACCTATATAAATCAGCTTATTATTAACATTGACATTGTCTAACAGATACACACAAATGTTTTTGAATGACAATATTTTTGAAGTCTTCGAGTAATTCCTATGTGTTTTCGTACCTTCATGAGGATGATAGGACGNGTCACAGCAGGGATGATGGATGAATGTAAAACTGGCATAGGATAATATCGAACAATTTTCAACTTTCTTTTGTANGGAACATTAAGGGTCCAGTAAACCTTAAAATTGAAAATTTTCGATATAAAGCATGGAGATAGAATACNGTGAGTTACTCTGAAGGTCTACTGGAATGCTTTTAGATTGTAATACAGGCAGAAAATATGGCTTTTCAGTCAGTTAAGCTGCTGTGACATCACATGTGCTGTTTGTTCTTGTGAAGCAGTAAATCTATAGGACTTTCTTTTACTGTAAATGTCAAATGCACCTTTCTAAAACCAGAAGACATTGCTATTGCATGGTGATGAGTAAATCAATGGTGAATAATGGCATATGTAAGGACATGATGCTAAATACAGCTTAATTTAATACAGCTTAATTTATGAATGTGGAATGCATAGGTAATCAGTGGAAACTGGATTCTGTGCTAGAATATCTTAGGTTAATGGATAGTAAGTACCCATGGTAGGAAAAGAGGGGGGGGTGGGGTCATTTAAATTATAACCTACATTAGTAATAAATATATCATACAACAATAGATAGCTAGATAGATATATAGATATGAGATAGATAGATAGGTAGATAGATAGATAGATAGATAGATAGATAGATAGGTAGATAGATAGATAGATAGATAGATAGATATAAGATATATAGATAGGTAGATAGATAGGTAGATAGATATATAGATAGATATGAGATAGATAGTTAGATAGATAGATAGATAGATAGATAGATAGATAGATAGATAGATAGGATAGATAGATATGAGATAGATAGATAGATAGATAGATATGAGATAGATAGCTAGATATATAGATATTAGATAGATAGATAGATAGATAGATAGATAGATAGATAGATAGATATGAGATAGATAGACATAAGAAAGAAAGAAAGATAGATAGATAGATAGATAGATAGATAGATAGATAGATATGAGATAGATAGATAGATAGATAGATAGATATGAGATAGAGAGATATGAGATAGATAGATATGAGAAAGAAAGAAATATAGATAGATAGATAGATAGATAGATACATATTAGATAGATAGATATTGTATATTTTGTACAGCCTTGTTAATAGTTACAATGTATTGTTTAGCTCATATAATCTAAGCTTCTAACACAATTAAACTGCAAGTGCTAATGAAATTCTACAATAACACATTTGCTGTTTGCTACATCAAATAAGTTTACANGAAGATTTAAATGACTTGCATATATCTGCAGCAACAGTATTATTGTCAGAGGTTAATTTATTTAATGTAACAATTTAATGAAAGTAATGTGTCTTGAACAGGGGTTGTATACTTATATAATAACATTTTATTAAATCAAGCTGTGAAAATTCACCACGTGGTCCATGTCCTTTTAAATTTCCCTTTATCCCTGATTTATTGATGTAATCTTCCTCTATAATTGGAGCTCTGTATTTTCCAGCAGCTTACACATTTTAATTGTTGTCTCTNCCTCTCGAACTCAACAAGGTACAAATGTCAGCAAATTTCAGATTTCATTCATGGGCATATTGTGGAAAGACCTCATAGGCATAAACAAAAGGCAAATGATATAGAAGCTGCATGTGGTGGGCAAGGGTTATCTACCCCTGTACTATTTATCCAGATAGGAAGATAAATACGTACATTCATTTTGAGAAAACCATAAGAGATATAAAGACTTAATAGATAGATAGAAAGATAGTTTTGAGATAAATAGATATAGATAGATA
>JABWIB010013916.1:8319-19174 GCA_016617825.1 Platyplectrum ornatum
CTCCCTAAATTCTGACACATCAGATTCTATGCATAAGTTCCCAGTAAAGTCAGGGACTTGGGGTTATATCATTCTCAAGGGTTAACCATGAGGGGTTAGAGGACTCAGTGGCTGATTCAATGGCAATTCTGTGTTGCCCCTTTTTGGGGGTTCTTCAGAGTTGCTAGTGGTAAAGATGGGGAGGACAAACCAAAAATGGTACTGTCATTGCTAGTGTACTAAAAAGTAGTATATATATATATACAGGAAGAAGGTGACCACAGGTAGGTGATCTGAGGTATAGGTGACAGGGGGCTGACAGGGGGTTGACAGGGAGATGATCAGGGAGGTGATCAGGTGTATAAGAAGAGGTACTGGAGCAATCTGATTTACTAATACATCTGGTTTATAAAATATTCATTTCTAGGACCTTAAGAGCATCCTGGCACAGGTTTAAACTGTTACATGGCCAACATATAAAGTGAATATTTTTTAAGGCATAAATACACAAAGGGCATTGAAACAGGTGTTCGATTATTGCCTGAGAAGGTTGTGATGACAGGATCAATAGTTGAATTCAAGAAGGGGTTAGACAAATTTTAAGCGGTAAAGGGTATTCAGGGTGACTGATAAGTTATTTATTAACTTAGTCAGGAGGGAACTCTTGTATATTTAAACTGGATCAATTTCAATTATAAAATTTAGGATCGCAGAAGATCCCATATAGGTTGAACTTGATGGGCGGACGTCTTTTTTCAACTATGTTACTATGTTACCTCATGTCGTCAGGTGACATACGCGAGCGTCACATACTCTACCATTTTTGTGGTTTGTTTGGTTTCTCTGAAGTGCCAGATCCCCTACTGCTCTCGGATCCCCTGTCAGTGATCTGGGAGGTGGAAATTGTGGGTCATAAGACATTGCGGATCCTTCAAACCTATAAGGCNTGACTTCTTTCACCTGTCTCTGTGGTGCCTCCAGCATCTCTCTTCTGTCAGTGGGCCTGTACACAGCAGAGAATCAATATGTTCTGCCCAGGAACCAATCAGTGGCCTTTCTCTCTCTCACATTTCCACAATCCTTTGCTCACTGGACTCGTTCATGATATTATCTCTACTCAATCTGCCATTCACTTTCCAGTTGGTACTCTCACACAACTGACTTTTTCCTGATCTGACAGTTACTTATATCAACTCTGCCTCAGTCTTAACAGCCAATTATGAAGCTGACATGTCTGTCCCATACTAATACACAAATTTAGTAAACATCCAGAACTTGTTTTGCCCAGTAACCACCCCAAGCCCATGCCAGGTGAAAAACCTGGAAGCATTTTTAGTACATTTAGAGCATTTTTTCCAATATTATTCAATTCTTTGACTGTATTACTAAAGATCACATAGATCAAGGGAAAGCTGTAGACATAGCTAATCTAGATTTCAATAAGACTTTTGACAATGTGCCACATCACAGACTTTTAAATAAGATTGATCATTTTGGATTGGAATCAAAGATGGTTGTATGCATATGATCTTGGTTAAAGACAGGAAAGTGTTGTAGCAAATAAAATAATTTTAGGGGATGGTAGGGTTACCAGTGCCATTCTTCAGGGATCTATACTTGGACTGGTGCTATTTAATATAGTTATTTGTGACATTACACTTGGTATCCAGGGTAATTAATGACTTTTTGCAGACAACACAAATGTATGTAACAGGGTAGACACACCATAAGTAGTAAAAACACTGATGGTTGACCTGAGTAGACTGAAGAAATGGTCAACAGTGTGCTATGTGGTACAGTTTAATACCAAATAATGCAGCTTGTGATTTCTGTGCATTTAATCTACTGTAAGTGCATTTATTTAAGTTAAATCCAGGCAGAAGTTTAAGCCAGGAAGGAACTAACACAAGGTTGTATTTACAGATAAAGGTTATAAAGGATTAAATTAGCCTTAATACGATGGGTTGGAGAGGGATTATGGATACATATCTTGCCATATGTATGCACACTTGGACCAAGAGTTCCAAGGTGCTTACCGCTGTGACAGATGTGAGCATATGGTCGCTTTAGAAGCCCAGATTACTGATCTAAGGCAGACCATTGCAACACTGAGGGAGATCTCTATTCCAGAGTCTGCAGCTAACAGTTGAGGCACTGGGTGAGCAGGGTGAAGTAGGAGCAGTGGAAGAAGCAGAGTTGGAAGCTGGGTAATAGGCAGGCATGCACGTTCAGAGCTGAGCAACCCCAGCAGATTTGCCAGCCAATGGGAGAGCAGCCCAGAAAGAACGAACGCAGCCGCTAGCCAATCCAGAGGCGCGGATATGTGTCAGACACAGGATGCGGCAAACCAATTGGAGGCTGCAGGGTCATTGGCCCCGCCCACAGCAGCGAGTTCAAAAGCTGCTGCCGAGGGAACAGCAGGAAGAGAGCATCGTGGCAAGTCCGAGGAGAGGACGCCCTGCATCTGTCAAGAGGAGAAGACCGGCGTGGCAACCAGAGACAGCAAGCGAGACATGAGGCAACAGAAGACTTCAATCAAAAAACAAAAAAAAAATGTTTGTTTTTTTATTTTTTTTAACATTCTTCCATAAAAGCCCATAGGCTTTTAGGACTGCAGTGATCGCTGTGAGTAGCTACAGCAGCCGGAACTTATTAACACAAGTGCAGGGATGAGGGGCATATGGCCTGCCTCTCTCCCTGCGCTTAATTTTGCGCAGCTCTGAATTAAAGGGACTTGGCGGCCGCCAGAATCCCTGAATCAGGTCCATTTAACATATTTTTATTATTTTTATTTTTAAAAACAATTTTTTTTAAACTTAAAGAGGCAGGTAATTGTCCATAGGACATTACCTGCCTCTATGATGCTGCACACAGTCTATACCATGGCCATGCGCTTCCAAGACTAAGCCCTGCAAAATGCACATATTTAAATCAGAAATGGAGTGGAATACCCCTTTTCTCATTACCATATGCCAGAGTCGCAGAGGCTATTCAAAGCCAATCTTGGTAACATAGTTGTTGAGGTTGAAAAAAGACATCAGTCCATCAAGTGCAACCTATTTTGGAATACAAGAGCTCCCTCCTGACTAAGGTAATAAATTACTGTTACATGNATGCCAAAATTGAGAAAAATCCCCTTCAGTCAATGTAGAGCCAGAAATACTAAAATAAATTAATAAAAGGTGCATGTAAAAGAAAATCATATTGGAGACTTACTTAACAATATTTTTTTCTAATATACAAGGGGCTTAATTTTACATGGTTTAACTGGATAATAATTATCTTTTAAAAGTTAGGTTAAAGAGGAATGGTCGTATTTTGTGGTTAGGTTGCAGTTTTTGTTGAAAAAAGTATAACAAATCAATTTTATTCAAAGCAAGGGGTAGCATTCTAATCACACACACTAATGAAAATCCTGACCCATAATACTGTGTTTAATATAGCTAATAAATGAATCTACTAACCACAAATCCTTTTTGATTAAATTCCTTCTTCTGATCTGCTCATTAAGCAAGCTTAGAGATTTGCATTCAGAAAGCCTTCTTAATTTAACACCTAGACAAGAATTTAAAAATCTTTTTTTATTATATCTCTGCTAATAAAATAATTATTGCTATTGAATGCATTGATAGCTACTACCAATGAAAGAGCAACCTTAGTCCATTTACCAGTAATAGAGTTTAAAGAAAATTTTGAGAACATAAATGTAATATATATATATATATATATATATATATATATATATATATATATATATGTGTGTGTGTTAAATAAAATCACTTTGATTTAAATATAATATACTTCTGTGACTGGAAAAAAATGCATCAATATGGAATGGATTTGAACCAGAAATAATTCTAGACATGGTGCAATAAATTTCAATTGACATTATCTTGTCTTTTTGTTGTTCAGGACTACATTTGACTTGTACTCTGGCTACTATTGATGCAACTACAAGCTACAATGACTTCTTCAATATCTGCCAGCATGAAAGGACTTTATGCTAAGTCTTTCTGTTTTTCTTGACTTTTTATGAGCCTGATAGCATGATTCAAAAGCTGCTCAGTTTCAGAGTTACTACATTTAATACTAACTTGAGATTCGAAATATGAGCAACTGCAACAAACTATACTAGATACAGACTTCCATTTAACAGGACACTTCTGTGTCCCAGTCAGGTTGTATTCAGTCTTTGTTATAAAATAGTTGACAATATATTAATTCATAATTTTTCCTACTCTACAACACTGAATTCTATGTTCTCAAAGATCTTTATATCAGTTACATTTAATAGCAATTAGGTTAATGCAGTTAGCAACAGTATAACAGTATTGATGATATACAAGTGTTATGATATCCCATGGGTATTTCCCAAAGAAAAAGTTTCAATCAAATGTAGCATAGCTAAACCTAATTTACCTAAAGAAGATTAAATATAAAAATGCAGAAAGTAAGTTATAAAATTTTTAAGTTTTGCCTATTTTTATTATAAGTAGAGAATAATACTTTGTGGAAATGAAGAGCAAGTGCTTTTATTAAACCCCTGTAGTTGTGGATTGGTTTATTTTTTTGTTAATGGGGTGATGTTTACATAGACCCAGGTTTATTTTTGTGGAAATGTGTCCCAAGAAAAAAACCCAGGTCAAGTGACCCAGTTTTTTCCTGGGACTAATGCAGGGTTTTTACTGGGATTTTTCCCAGGTCACTGCAGTGGAAAAGAGGTATTTTTTACCTGGGAAAAATGCAGGATAAAAACCCAGATCGGAACCTGGGTTTTTGGTGGAAAAGAGGTATAATTTGAAATTTTCCCCCATTTGTGTACAGTGCAGTTAGTGGCCGGTTCCCTGTCAGACTATTTGACTTACCATTTTTTATTGAGCTTAGGAACAATTAACAATGATCACTTTTCCTGATTCAATCATTTTCCTTATTGGCGTAATACCAAAGAAAACCCTATGTAAATTCAGGCTGATTCAACATTTGTCTTTTCCCAAAGGTAATTCAGTCAATGATGCTATTTTTGAACAATTAGCAAGGGTAACTTTTTCATCTTTTGAGGAAGCCTCAAACTGATTGTGAAGGGTTTTGGGCATGGGGCTTTACTAGCAAAAGTAGATAATGAGTCAACTTTTTGCTTGCTGCTACTTCACCCTAGCGCCTTTATGCATGGCGCCAGGGTGATCATCCCAGCCCACTGGAGATCTGCCTTGCCTCCGTCAATCCAGGAATGGTTTCTTAGAGTAGAGTTATATCGCTCTATGGACGATATCATTCTTTCCGCCACTAGCCAGTACCCGGTTTACATAGCGACCTGGGGGATCTGGCTCCACTTTACTGAAAGTGACCAGTTCCTTGACCTGTCATCCCCACCCTCTACGTAGTCAACCGCTCAATACTGCTACCATTTTTTTTTCCTAGGCCGCTTCCTTTCACCTCTCCCCCACACTCTCTTTTTCCTCCTCCCCCTCTCTCTGGCACTCTGCCTCTTCTGTCTGTCTTTCTATCTTGTTCATGTTCCCTGTTAGGTACCTCTGTTTCCGTACATGGTTTACATTTTGATACCGCGTTCTATATTTTGTAACTATTTTACTGTTATCAGTTGATGTACACTGCCAACCTCTGTGTTATGTCGTGTTTTGCATGACTGTGTACCGTCTATTGTTCAATAAACAGAGATTTGATACTAGGAACACACATGAGAATTAGGACAGGGACTAGCAACAAAAAGGAAATAGTTGGGACTAAATGGAACACTCAGAGAAGGAAAGATAAGTATCCAGAATGGCAGAGGGAAACAAAACAGGATAAAATAAATAAAAATGAAGGGGAATAAATAAGGAACACAAGAAAGGTGAGCACACATATGTGGATGACTATAAAGGAACATATAACAACTATTATAGAAAAGGAAGAAACAATAGGGGGGGCATCAGATTTATCACCAATCACCAACACAGAGGGAGATTTTTGAAAAGAGCTTACCATTACTCAGACTTTCAAGACATAGAGAAAGATATAGTTAATGCTGTTAATTAACGCTCAGGTTGGTTGTCTGGTAATATTGTGTCTTGATTTGCTGATGTTATTTTCCTCTATAATCTCTGTTCACATGCCATCCCGTCCTCTCACTTCCCAACTGATCAACACCTCTCACACACACATCCAGGACTTCACCCAAGCTGCCCCCTCCATTGGGACAACCTACCACAATCTATTAGACTATCTTCCACCCTCCAAGCCTTTAAACATTCACTCAAAACACACTTCTTCACTTCACTTTTCTCTCCACCCCAATGTCTTCTGTACTGTCCTCCCCCTTCCTTAGTATGTAAGCTCTCACAAGCAGGGACCTCCTTCCTCCGGTTATATCCACCCTTCTGTATTTATCCATTGTAATACATTATACACATCCCAACCCTTTTAGTTATTATTCTGTCACCCATACTATGTTGTGCTGTATTGGCACCTCAAACTGGTTGCTCCTTTGCGCCAATATTTACCTTCTCTCATCAGCAACATTCCCTTTGCAGTCTAACCCAAGTAATTGAGTTTAACACTAAACTATGCTACTTTATATTTAAAATAAAATGGCATAAATGTTAGTCACATACATGTGTTCCTTCTTCATAATTAAGTAACTTATAGAGAAAGATATAATGAGAGGAGGCTAGGAGTTATCCTCACTTCAGAGATAATCAATATTATTGGAGGGGTTTGGAGGATTGGAGGGAAAGGGAACAATCCCCATAAGTAAGAAACATACTAGCAAGAGGGGTAAAAGGGTTGGTAGGAGTATACATATTGGAAGAAAAAAAGAGAGGGAACTATAAATATCTCTATATCACCTCTGATACCAACCTTGATGTTATAGATGCATACATTTTTAGACCCCCATAGCAGAAAGGCCTTGTAAGTGGCTGGTGGCTACACTTGTACGTGCACGTGTTTGTGACTAACATTTATGCCGTTTTATTTTAAATATAAAGTTCCATAGTTAGTCAATGACTAATGGCATGAGTGCTGGGGATTATTTTTGTTTCTGTGTAAAATATCCTATTTCCTTTCTAGCACCTGCATTGTGTTAGCTTACAGACCAATGTGCAGACTCCATTTTGTGTATATATATTTGTTAAGGTAATGTGCGAAATGAAGTCTTTTCCGCACTTTACCTAGGTAATGTGCACATTAACTGCGTTGATGCCATTAATGTGCACATTACCTAGGTAAAGTGCGGAAAAGAATTCATTTCACATTATGCAGCCGCCTTCCTCACTTGTTCACGCTGCTTGCCTACTCCTGCTCTTGTATAAAGAGCCCGGCTGCAGCCTTTTCGCATTCTCGTCCTGCTGATCCTGTATAAGTGAAGCAGGGTAACTGAGCTTTACACAGTATCCTCCTCCTGCTGCTCCTTCCCATTAAAGGGCCGGATGTGCTGTTTTCCGAAATCTGGGTTTATTTATTAGCTACATTGGTAGGTGCCCGGGGCATGCACCCGTCAGGTGTGGGTGGATTTACAACTCTCCCTGACACAGCCAATATGCTCAGCCAATAAGCTTTCAGGAACATGAGAGCTGAGCTGAGAGTTTTAGGGAAAATGTCCCTGCGCTCCCAGGGAACAACTGCAGCACCTGCAGGTCCCAGGAGCCACATGAGTCCTGTTAAACACATGGGCCTCTTGATCCTCATGAGCCACGGTCCCTTGCACCTGCTGCACCAGTGGTAGTTCCGCCTCTGAAGCACAGTTACATGCTTCACTCAGTATCCTCCTCCTCCTGCTGCTCCTGTATAAGTGAAGAACAGTTAACGTGCTTCACACAATATCCTACTCCATCTGCTCTTGTATAAGTGAAGCACAGTTAACGTACTTTACACAGTATCCTCTTCCTGCTGATCCTGTATAAGTGAAGCAGAGTTAACTTGCTTCACACAGTCTCCTTATCTCATTAAAATATTTAGATTTTCCTTATATTCTATATAAATTATAATATTAATTGTCAAAAAGTGAAAAATATAATGTAAAATACAATTGGTAATACAATGTGCTACTATATTACTCCAACAAAGTAATTTCCGTCTCATACCTATGGTACCTGCCATTCTCTGGAGGTCTCCATTTCAAGTACTGACCAGGCAGGCTTAGCTTCCATGATCAGATCTCATAAACATACAAAAATGTGTATACATTTTTATCTATAACTTATATAAATTATATCAAAATTATTTTTATTCAAAATCATGGTTAAGGTTTGGATTTGGCTAGGTTGGACTGTATATCATTTGTCCCCCAAATCCCTTTCACTTTATGTGTACCTGTGGGTTTTGAGGGGCCATGATGTTTTAACTATGTATTGTTTACCACTGTATAAGTACATTTAATTTCACACATAGAACATAATCCACATCTAAAAAATCCTTTGGTTCTGTTCATTTCCAATTCTTGTATACCTAAAAGCTCACTTGACCAATCTATCTATAAGATTCTTAGCTTTCCAATAGACAAATTTAGGCTTGTCACCTATATATTTACTCAGGTCGGGTCCTGTTTCAGGAGACCCCAATGTTTTCTAATGAATGAAATTAATTAAAACCAGTGATAAAAGGGATCTTTATGTCCTTCTAGTTATTTCTATTCTTTGGGACTAAAATATTGTCTCTATCTACTTTTGAGACTTAATGGTTTTTCTCTAAATCCTACAATTGATACCCTTTTGCCAAAAAATGTATCTTGTTCTTTTCAATGTGGTTTTTGCAGACCTGGTAACAAGTGCAAAAATTATCCCTTAGGGATGTTTTTAACCATAGCTCATAGTGATTAATGGAGAAAATCTGGTACCCATGGCTGTACCTCTTTCCTGCAGATAGAATTTGTTTTTAAAATTAAAATAGTTATTATGTATGAAAGTATATCCCTTCTAAAAGGGATTACCTTATTCAATATTTCTTGGAAGCATATGCCCCGTCTCATTTCATATATCATGTCATGATCATATATATGGATGAGAGCCATTAAAAACTTATACCCCTCTTTTTATGTACACTATATTGCCACCAATTTTATTCTACAAAACTACCATTGACTCTTTATTGGAAGGATGGCCAAGTGAGTTGAGCTGAGTCAATTCTCCACTTTCATTTAATATATGATGCAAAACAACAGTGTTTTTAGGGGACCATTGATGATTATAATTTATTTTTCCATTAAACATGAAGTGTTGGTCTTAGACAATATTAGTCTGGTTATATTTGCACATGGTAGACTGTAGTGAGCCTAAGACCAAAAACTTAATTTACATCTATGGAACTTTTCCCTACCTTAAACCACTTGGAATAAAGAATTATAGATGTGATCCAATAGATAAATGTTCATTTTCATTGTGCTTCATTGAATTTGCACTATATAACCCTTGTTGTAGAAAAGAACAGTGTATGTCAGAATTTATGACTTGGCATAGAGCTAACCCTCACAGAATTTTATTGAAAAGAAAATATATGTTGTAATACATTTTTGTAATGTAAAAGAACAGTGTATGTTAGACCGGATTACACCCCATAAAGCCACCCCCATAGGATACTATTGAAGAGAAAGTATGTTACAAATACACTTGTATGATCACAGACAGAGTCTGTGCTTTCTGTCCCAATACATTCACTTCTCCTCTTCCGAATTTACATTTCCTCCTCCCCATCCCTTCTACTATCGTTTTTCCGACATAACCCTTATCATACCACCCTTCCATGCATAATGTGTAGCGATGTTTGTAGTCAAGTCAATATCCAGCTGGGAAATTACATAATGTCTTTGTATGTACGGACTTTTAAGCTACAGGGCATATCATAACAAAGAGATATATTAAACTGTACTGTGTTATGTTTACAAAATTATACTGGAATAAAAACTAAACTGTAATGTTTGTAGCTGTTGTCAGGGGGCGTGTGTATTGAATGAGGTTGGGTTACTGGGTGGACACTCCTCCCCTAGATCAACTATCAAGGAAGACGGAGAGAAATATTGCTGCATTTAATTGCATGGGAACAATTAAGTAAAGGGGAGTGGTAAATCAAATAAATGTCAGCACATCAAGATTAAAGGACCCGGAAGATAAGCTGCTCACGTGACTCTGATGAAGGGAGGAGCCTAGCCTAAAACATTGTATGTTCCCCAGGCCAGCATAGGCCGCCGCTTCTCCAGTTGTTTGGAACCTCTTTAGCTTGCCTTGGTTATTCAGGGGGCACAGGGGGCTTTTTCTGCAATTTTTCTCAATTTCTTATTCCTTATTCACTACACTTTTAATTTCAAATTTGAATTTGCTGTCTGAGTTTGTGCTTGAGTTTTTCGACTTTGGAGTTTTTCTGCTGTCCTATTTTATCTCATTATCAAAAAAATACAATGATTACTGCGCTGAAGGAAAGTCGCCTGTCAGGCCTACGGGACACCACCCCGTACTTCACACTTATGTGTCAGTAAGACAATATAAAACACGAAAAGGCCTTACAGAATGGTGCCTTCACTAATACTCTAGTAGGAAAGACTGGTATAAATATATATCTATCAAAGCAGTAAGGAATGATCAGAAATCTCAGAAAAATCCCAAAATCTCTTACAGTGGTACATACATAAGTAAAAACACACTCACACACTTCCCCGCAAATAAAGTCCTCAGGTAAGAAAGTCCAAAGAGATCTTCTAAAACGTAGAAGTTCATACACGGTACTTCCAACAATGAAATGGACCGACAGTCCTGGAGATGCCTTCTTTCCCTCGGAATGCAGACAGAAAAGGAAAATAGTGTAACTCTGTGGGGAGATAAATCTCTATCGTTTGTGCCCCTAAAATACTCACAAGGATCCACTTGTGATCCAGCTCATAGAATCCTAA
>JABWIB010013929.1:0-16544 GCA_016617825.1 Platyplectrum ornatum
GTCCCAATGTTGGGTCACATATATGTGTTTTAAATTTAGAGTAGACATACCTAAGCCTCCGAAATCTAGGCCTTCACTTGGCCCTAGCATTGCCGTAGGCAGTAGGCTTATCATATATTTGCAAATGGCTGTTTCTGCAATTTATTTTACAGATACAGTGGGATAGTTTGTTATTTGCAGTGTGTGGAGGCATGCTTCCTTTATGCTCCTGTGCAACACGGCTTCCCCTGCAGTTCACATGCTTGTTAAATCAGCCATTCTGAGTGTGCGGGGTATTGCGTTGATGTACCAGTCATATGTTTCGTTATCTTAATCTCCTGTTTATTGCTGTATGCAGGAAGCTATATGCAGAACTTTGCCAAGGCATCGTGGATTTGGCCATCTCAAGTCTCTTTCCACTCAGCGATACTGCGCAGAGGCAGACCCAGGACAATATATTCATCAAGTTATGAAGACTCTGCCCCAGCTACATGCACACACATACTGCTTTCACATATTTATTGTTACAAATCAGTGTATTCACAAAGTATCATGCCAAATGGTCAGATGAGAGGACCTGTACAAGAAGGGATACAGTGGAAAGACTTTGTAAGGACTCCGGGATGAAGTATACTGTATAAGCCAAACTTTTTACATGTTATTTTTAGGTCTTTTTTATTATTATTATTATTATTATTATTGTTTTTATTAAATAATGCATATATGATGAGTACAGGTTTAGTCAAAATGAGTGTTATCATGGATGTATAGAGCATTGATAATATAGGAAATCACTAAAAAGTACAAGATGACAAGAAAGAGAANCTATGGTTACCTTCATCTTCATTTGGGGATTTCGGAGCAGACTTTTCATTCTCTTGCTGCCTTTAGTGCCTTAGCTTCTCACTGCTTTTCTCATTTCTTGTCCTTTCTTTACTTCTCTGATATGGGATCTAAGGTGGATTTGGATAACGGCTCCTGTAAAACATACTACGCGCCCAGCGNATTAGTATGTTATGCCGTGTGCTTGTGTCAGTTTAATATAAATGTCATATGTTCTATTTATTTTAAAGGAAAAAAAAAAAACCTATTTGACCTTAATGGAGCTTCTAAAGCGTCAAAACTGGTGATGCCATCTAACGCAGCCAATCAGATTCTGGCTCTCATTTTCTAGCGTGTTTGGAAAATGTAAGCCACAATGTGATTTGTTGAATGACGGTCATTTCTCTTTTCTTTTATACTACTTATTATGCCTGTGGATCTTTATCTTGATCATGAACATAAGAAGTTCCATNCAGTGAGCCCCACTTTGGTTTCTCTACTTTTTCACATTTATATTTATGACGCCCAGTGGTTGTGCTGCTTCTTTCCAGCTGAGCTGCAATAGCAATTATAGACTGCACTGGAACTTTTCAATAAATCATCTATTAGACATACGTGTACCATTGTTGTATTTGTCAAGAAAGAGCTTTCTATATTCATACATACACAACCAGGGCAGGCAACAGAAATCTTAGGACCCCGGTACACCCCCCCCTAACACTAGTAACAGGGCTCCCTCAAGCTTGGGGCCCGTCACAGCTGTCCCCCTTGTCCCCCCCTGTTGCCGGCCCTGCACACCAAACATTTAAACCACTGACGGAAGGATGCACCATGGTAAGACAGCTGAGGCAGTGTGATGTAATGTGTCCATGCATTCATGTGAATGGTATTTTGNCTTGAAACTTGTTTCTAGCAAGTTTAAAGTAAGTCACAACAAGTTAACCTGTCATCACTAATAACCCCAAAGGGTTAAAACGTCTTTCTATCGGGGTCAACTGTCAGATACTATATTGTAATGCTGACTCTGTGTTTGGTATTACAATAACCCTAAACCTAATTATTAATTAAGTAATTACCTTTAATGCAGGCTCAGCTACAATCATGGGAATGGAGATAAGAACAGAAAGCGAAGAACAACAATTGACAGGAAAAGAGGAGCAAAAAAGTGGACAGATAGTGGAGAATGTGTGGAACAGGGACATAGTATGTGAAGGATAGAGCTAGGGAAGAAGATACATAGGGTGGAGGATAGGGCTGGAACAGGAGCACTGAATTATGGAGAGATTTTCCATTCACAGAGCATATATTTGGGCAGAGAACAGCTGGGACACCATGGAAAAACAGTAGGACAGATCTGGGTAACAATGGGTACACTGAGTACACAGAGCAAAGGCGACCCTGAATAAGCAAGGAAGTCATACAGCAGAACAGAGCTGCGGCAATGGGGGACCAGAGAGAAGAGCTAAATGGCCATTTTCTGATGGTACACACACAGCCTCCTCATCATCAATGTATCTCTTCTTCTGGAATAAGCTGGATGTGTGTAAGGGAGGTAGAGACAGCAAGGACAATGTTTTACGGGCTGCACTCTGTATGTGAGAAGTAGGAGAGGTGGATTAGCACATTTCGTCACAAAGATGGCACCGTTCCGCCACTTGTTTAAACACCCCACCAAGATATGCCAAGTGTACTGGTTGTACAAGGATGCCATACTGTGCATGTGTGGAAAATGTAAACCCATTGCACTCACTGACATCCATAAGTGGAAGCCTACCTTAACCTCTACGCACTTCACTTAAAATGAGGTGATGCTGGATTGTGGATAGACTGATGAATTGATGTTTGCTCACATTTCTCTGCCCCAAAAAAAGATCCAGTGTTTCATGAAGACACAAAGGGAGACATAAGTACTTTGTAAGGTATTAAAGTTCATATAGAGATTCAGTGGCCGTAGCGGCTGCTATGGGGCCTGCATCCCCATGGGGCCCAGGATGAAGTTAACCCCCCCCCCAAAACCACAAAAGAAGGCACAGTGTCTGGAATGCAACCACCAGTAACATAAGAGGGGGCCCCATAGGACTCCACCGCCACTCACTGTCACTTGGGTCCCTGTCTGTGACAGCTCGGCAGCTCAGCTTTACGTGGAAGAATTCGCTCCCTGCAGTTCCATATGTTGTCTGCAGGGGGAGCCTGTTATTGAGTCTTCAGTGTCAGGGTCTTCAATGGAAGAGAGGCCCAGCCAGGAGAGAAAACAGAGGTAAGTAAGTGTGCATGTAATGTGTATATAATGNGTGTATAGTGTATTCATATCTTTATGTCTGTAAGTTGCTAAGGTTGTAAGTCTGGATCTAGTCCATTATAAGTAATCCTTTACTACATTTTTGGAATATTTTGGAATACTACATTTTTGGAATATTTGGAATATGTAGTCTAGATATATTATTTCTTATTATTATTACTACCGCCTTTCTGTTGATAGGCTTTAAGTATATAGGCTGTATTACAGGTGCGATTACATACACAGCTAAACACTTCTATAGAGAGGAATCGTCTGTCCATACCATAGTGCAAGCTAGTACCAACATGATCTCTCATGATTTTATCGTTTAGCATAAAGATATTTGATCAATTATCGCCGAGCATAAACAACCAATTTCTTTATTTGTGAAGTTGTTAGGTGTGTGTGTGTGTCACAGTGCAACAACACTAGGCTGATGCCTGAAGAATCAGATAGGTAGAAGGTGCACAATGCAATAAGTTATATGTAATATTTAAATAACACGTTGACACGTGAATTTACAAAAATATTAATTTAGTCTGTTGTTGAGATTGTTAATATTCTTATTAATAAGAAAGCATTGCAGTGTTCCAGGTAGAGCAGCAGTTCATGGCATATAGTGTACGGGAATATAATCCCCAGACTTGAGCAGGATAATAAATAAACCAGTGTTGTTAGAAGCCAGCCGATTTGCACAGGCGCTGGACTAACAGTTGCTATGAGACAGGATGAGTGATGTCAGTACATCATTTATTGAAGTACAGGGTGCACCGACCTGACGGAGAAGATCAGCAATGAAGAGACGGGTAAGAAGAGGCTTTCGGTTTATACTTGTCCTGTTTTGCACATGATGTGTAGACACATTAGTATTTTATATTTTTATATATTGAATAAACTATTATTATCCTGTTTCTATTCTTGACTCATCAGTGGTTTAACATTATTAGTACTTAAAAAAAATAAAATATTTAGTTTCGTTAAAAAAATATTTTTACAACTAATAAATATATAATCATAATAAAATTGATGCCTCCTAATGTAATAAATTTGCTAATGACATGACAGTCATTATACACATCAATGTAACATTAATGTAGGCAGTATTGCAGTTTGTGTGTCATTCATGTTGGTTTTAGTTAGTGTGTGCGAGGTTACAGTACCATAACCTGACCTCTGCATAGGGTGTCGCATTGATGTGAGCTAATGTATGTGGTTATCCCTGCAATATATCACATCATTGCAGTCATTTCTGATTATTATTATTATTAATATTATTACATTTGTACTTTTTCTTTTTCAGTAAATGAGTTACATTATTCAAGATACAATGGATTATTTTTCGTACTGTGATATCAGCTCAGTATTTCTAACCAAAACGATAGACAAAATGATATCGCCGATGGCCGTACATCTTTGTCATATGGTCATTTCAATGGAATGTGATGGCGTCAATTATACCAAGATAAATAGGGACTCAGAAATGATGGCTGAAGAATTAGCCAAAGCTGCAGAACATTTTGCTAGAACGTCCATGAGGTAAGATGTTTTTTTAACTGCATTAATATTATTACAGTGACAATGGATGAATTAATGTCATATATAGAAGGTAATCTCTAAAAAGATTATTTTTGGAGCATTAAAATGTGTTGAGAAAACACAACTCGTATTGTTAATTAATATTTATATTATAAATATGAATGTCTATTTTAAACAGATTGACATGAATATAGTTGCGAAGCTTTGTTACTAAAGCCTTGTAATAATACTAATAGGGAAATATAAATGAACTACCAGACATTTTACAAATAATACATGATTGAGTCAATTAACTGGATTTGTTCATATAGTGTCAGAATATTGTATAGCACTTTACCGTTGCAAAATATAGGAATTATAGGAGGTCTTTTCGGGGTTAGTAACAGTGGTCGAAGTGGAAATTTAGAAGTGGGGGTATGGACATTCAGAAGTGGTGGTATGAAAACACAGGATATAATGGAAGTCAATGGAGATTTGAAATGTTTCCATTACATAAGTGGGAGAAGTGCCGGTATGTCATACCCCCGTATACCCCTCACTTCGAGCCCTGGTTAGTAATGATATTGGTTATTCTAACAGACTGGCCGCAGAATATGATGATGGGAATCTGAAGAAAGAAGTTGAGACTGCAGCACAGGCTCTTCTGCTATTTGGAAGAAACTTTCTATTATCTGTACAGAAACTAATTATTCAACCCACCATTCGGAAGAACCAAGAGGAGCTGGTTGTTGCAGCTCAGAACATATTGACAGGAACTCTAAAGGTGAGGCAATGCAGTTGTTAATAGTTAGATATCACATGTATAGAAATATGTTTTGGACCAGATGCAGACTTCCAGAAAAGGGACCAGTTTCCTCATGCAGCATACAATGGAATGCTTACTGACAGCAGGGCAAGCTTACATGACGTAACTGATGAGGGAGGTATTCTAATCACACATACAGTATCTTCCACACTGTAATCATTATTTTTTAGGTACGATCATGCTGTCAAAACTCCTTCACAGCAATATGATATCTGAACCCCTCTGAATTATATTATCATTTTTATTAAATGTCATGAGTATAAATGTCATTTTTTTGCATTTTTCTTGTTTTGTCATTAATGCATCTAAACTGATTGATCGTCTCTTTCTTAATGTCAGGAAAAGCTAATTATTTCTTATATATTAAATAATATGGTGTCATAAGGTACATTTTTATAATACACTGCCACCTGATTATTGTACTACACATAACCTAATTTTTTTCCAGTCAGTCAGGGCCACAAAAACACAACATTTTCCACATCCTGTATTCAGATAAACCTGCCACAGAGTAGAGCGCACATACGCTTATAGGCATATACCTGCCACAGGGGGTTGTGTAAATTGTACAATAAGGGCTGCCTTCAGCCCGTACATACAATTCAGACTACCTCACTGCCTTGCTTTTAAGCAATAGAGGTAATAGCATTAGTTAATAGTGGTGTGGAAGTCTTACAGTAGGGGAATCAGCATTCAAACTCTTAGTTAAACAAAATCAGTGTTCGGATACTGTTAGTGTAAGGAAAATATGGCATCTACAATATTGCTTATTACTGTTAGCTCTACTAATAAGTAGGGCATTGTTCGCCACACTTACACAATTTATATTAATTATTATATGATCAGTTAAAACCCCATAGACACTTTGCTAAAATGTACATTTATTTATCACATGTAAACTGTACATTTTCTATGGGCAAAATACTGCAAAAATATGTATGAAATAAGCCCAGCTATAGATGAGACACTCCGGGGTGAGTCCTGAGATGAACTTATGCCAACTGGTGCTGACATATCTAGTTTACTACTGCATATGCACAGAATGAAAGGGCATGCAGCTGTGGATGATCCAGACCCGAGTGCAGCTCTAGCTACGGTGCTTGCATTCTGAAGGGTATGTGTGGTAGAAGAGGGGGGGGGGGGGGGGGGGTCATAATCAATGTACAGGAAGGATATGCCCATCAAGTTCACTTAATATTGTTCTCTTTTCATAGTTACTTCAATTAGATGATGCTGCGGACGTGAGGAAAATTCATCAAGCTGCAGACTGGCTCCTAGAATGCTTGAAATGCTTACAGAAAGCAGACAAGACGTCATACCTTCTATCTCATTTCTATGAATTCTCTGATGCATTACTCTTGGTGAACAGCTTGACCGAGAGAAGAATTCTTGACCTTAAGGATTCTCTGCACCAGCAACATTTATCACAAACTTTACAAATACTCAGAAAATGTGTCCCAATGTTATATACCGCGACACAGAGCACCATTAAGCACCCCTATAATGAGCAGATGATTGCTTCAAAGTTTTACATATTTGATCTAGCTACAAAGACATTACAGGATCTGAAATGTTTGTTATCAGTTGGACCAGTGAAGAAAGAAAGGCATCAGGGTTCATTTTCTCAAGATCTAAACCATTTACTTGAGGTATTATCTAACCCTAAACCTTCAGAGCTTAACAACAGTGACGTAGACTACCTTGTGGGGGCCATCATTTTCTACTCCATGTATGTAGCTGATTGTTCAAGACCAAATCTGAAGTTGCGTCTTATAAAACATTGTCGGCATCTTCTCGAGCACAGGAAAAGACTTTGTGAACACTTAAAAGGATTACGGGAAAGTTCATGTTTGTATCAGCTACAGCAGGAATGTGTAGCCATGAAAGAAGAGCTTTATCTTCTAAGGATAACTTTGGTTTCTACTATGTTCTACCAAATTTTAGATGCTTTTGCTGTGAAAGATCCTTTAAAGAGGTTGTTAAAAGCTGCCTTGAAAAACAATAAGAAAGCAAGTTTGCACCCACAACATCTTTTTGCCTCAAAGTCTTTCCAACCACATCTCCAGGCATTTCAGGATCACACTGACCATCTGTTGAAGGTATCTAGTTTAGTCCTGGCCCAGTCCTCTCAAGAGCAAAACATTGAAGAAATACAGAGTTCAGTAGATTGCTTGTGCAGGGTGCGGGAAGAGGTGATTGCTCTTGTAATGGATACCAACAAAGCCTATTATGAATCTAAAATGTTTGAAAAGGCGCAATCTATTTATCAAAAATGGATCCAAGCTACAGAAAACCTGCTGATGAGTTTTGATGGCATGTTAACTGTTCACCAGTTCGTGGAGTTGTCCTTTAGGGAGATTGAAGAGAACAGGTACCACTGTGAAAAACTGCTGAGGCGTCAAGAAGTTGATCTCTTTCAGCACCATGCTGCTGACTTATGTGACCTGGTAGAACGTTTGGCTCAGGTTGTTAATAGACATGTGGATCGGAGTAAGGACCCTATATTCCGGAATGGTCTGCGGGTTTTAGTGAGACAACTGGAAAACTCATTACTTGACACAAGAACGGGAATGATAAAATGTGTAGAGTCCATTTCCTGTTCAACTACGCAAAGTCTTTTCTTAGAAAAAGTGAACAAATTGTTTGATTGTATTAGAAATGTTCAAGAGGGTGTTAGTGGTTGTAAACATCCAGATCTACTTAGTCCTTTAAGAACTGAAGCTGGTCCAGGTAGTACCAAATCGATTACCATTGATTTCAATGACTTTGAGGAGCCAAAAGATAACAGTGGTAAGAACCATGAGGATCATAACAAAACTTTACTATATGAAGGATATTTGAGTAAACCCCTTCCTTTATTAACTGGTACAAAGGAATCAATAAGAAACTGGGCACACGTAGATAAAGCAATACAGGTATCAGATCTTCAACCACTGGTAGCTGATCTTCTAATTGCTTTAAGAAAACAAAACACAAATGATGTCCATGTCTACAGTTCTCTTCTCATTGAGATCTCCAGAACGTATCTTCAGTTGGTCAAGGATTCCATCCCTCATGGAGCTGTGACAGAAAATGACGTATTTAGTTCCAAAGACACAGAAGACCTTATAATGAAACTTCTTCATGCTAGTAAGCATGGGAACATGGAATCTATTTTAGCTGTGGACCAAATTATACAAACTGCAATTTTGCTTTCACATCGTGTCAAAGAGATCAAAACCTTCCTTGTGTCCCAATCAAATTATTGGTATAGATTTTCCTTTCATCTGTTCTGCACATCAACTAATGATGTTACCACCAGTACTCACAGGTTTAACACTACCATGCAACACTTGGCCGCGATTGTTCAGTCAATAAGTGAGCATTTACATGGTGGCCATAATGTCATGGACTTTCCAGAACTTTCTGAAAAACAAGAATACCTGATCAAAATACATGTCATGTTCTCCAAGTGTCAAGCTGCGGCAAATCAGTTACTTACAAAGGTGCTGTGTCATGGAATGAAATCTGACAAACCTAAACTGGAAGACTTCTGCATTTTCTGGGCATTTGCTACCCAGCAACTGTCAGAATCTATAGATTATATCATAGGCATCAATCACTTCTTTATGAGTGAGTCAATAGATTTGACAGAACTCAACATTTTGGAGAATAAAAGTCTGGTTATTTTGTGTGAAACCTCATTGTGGTTACAGGAAGCCGCAACTATCTCTATTAATGACTTTACGGTGGAAAAAGAGCGGGAAAAAGTTGGAATTCTGAAAGAAGAGGTTGGCTCTCTGTCCGAGGCTGTCCTGAAAGTCAGAGACCAACTCGATATGTCTTCTCCTCCGGCCTTGTTCCTTGTCGTTGAGTGTGGGTTACTTCAAAAAGAGCTGATATTGAAGGCAAAATTACTCATGGACCACATGAAAAATCTATATAGAGGAAACCAGACCCTGATAACCAGAGCAGTAAATGCTGTAATTTCGGCGTCCAATTCTAATAATAGATCCGTTATTATTGGGTCTTTTGAGAAAGATGTTAAACTTCTCACAGAAAATATCAACTATGTGAAGGAAACACTTATAAAATGTACTAGTTTCCCAGAGAAAGAAAATGTTGACTTTCTAGTAGATCATTTGTTTTTCCTGACACATGATATTGTAGCAAAAGCAAGGCTACTTTTTGAGATTCGGCACCAGTGGGATATCTTTATGCTCGAAGCCATGTATATAAATTGGTTAGCAAAAGCCGACCAATTGATTTCTCACCTTCAACCCAATGCAGAGATGGATGTGACAATGGTTAACATCATCGAGCAGTGCTTGAGAATGGGACAGAGGACAGATTTTGCTGAAAATCCTGATAGCCTTAAAAATATAACATCAAATACATCAATGCAACCACTGAATATTACTGTCAAAGAAACAGCAGTAGCCAAAGAGTATAAACAAGAATCACTGGCAAAAAGAGAACAAGATGCAGCGAATAAACCCAGAAGTAGTAATGTGTATAAGCCAGCTACATCGTACAGTAATGAGTACAGCGGAACTGATGCCAACGTTGGCACAGAGAATAATTTAACAAGTAAAGGACTCAGTATAATAGAAACAAAACAACGGAAGACATTAAATAACAGACATAAGGAAACAATAAATAAATCAATAAAGCTAGTCAGCTGGAATCAAGAAACAGAAACCAATAACTTCCAGCAGACAGAATCAGACAACCAGACTGCAAATGTAGATTGTCGATTAAAGAGGAATGCAACCATTAAGAAACCTGCAAAACTAAAGATGCATGGAAGTACTGCTGCATTACAGAAGGGAATCGACTATAAGAAATCAGATGTGGAAGCACTTATAGTAAATAGGGAAGAAATAAATATTAAGTCAAACCCAGTACTTACTGAAGTCCAACCAAAAAGAGCCAATATGGAATCCAAGGACCAAAAAACATTTACTGTACTCTCTGGATTACGCCAGGAATCAGCCAATCAGCAAAACAAGGACCATGAAACACATACAGCGCAGTCTGCATTATCTTTGGAAACATCCTATAATAATGTTTCTAAAGACCAGGAAACTCATGGAGTACTCACTGAAGAACATCTGGAAACTGCCAGTCTGGAAAACCCGCACCAGAAAACACATACTCTACTCACTGGATTACATAAAGAAACAACCAATCAGAAAACTTTAAATCATCAGAAATCTAAAGTACTCACTGTAGTAAAGAATCAAATAAGCCCTCAGGAGGAAAAATGTAACTACTCTACACAGCATATGGAGCCCACTGATATACATAAGGAAACATTGCGTCAAGAGTTCAAATATCATAAAATACCTACAGAAAGTACTACTGTAAAGAAGGAAAGATCTATTCTGGAATCCAGCAGAATAGACAGTGGAAGAAGTAATAACACAATAAAGGACCAGCAAACATATACTGGACCCAAATGTATACCAAAATATAGGGAACAGATGGAAATAGCACATCAGAAATCAAGCAATAAAAAAACTAAAGCGGCAAAGGAATCATCCGGCAAAGAATCTAATATATCAGTATTTGGACATATTGTAAAATGTTCTCTGACAAACTCAACATGTGGTGAAATTCAACTGGAAACCCCTGGGCAGCTGGAAACAGATAAGCTAGACATAACAAATAAGAAAATAGTTATGACAACTAACAGAGGCAAAAAAGAGGTAAATATTGAGCAACAGGTATCTGTGAACCAGAATATGCAGACTAATATATTCACAGAACAAGAAACAGAGCCCCAAAAAAAGCAAATGAATCATTTTACATTGCAAGAACCTTCACAAGGAGCCTCCAAAGCGACTGCTTTGAATTCTCTAAAAATGGACAAGAAGCCAATCACTGTATCCGCTGGACTCCCCACAAATACAACGGTCATGGTGGAGCATCAAAAGGTACAGATGTTTCTCTTTTACGGACTACTTTAATATCAAATCCTTCTGTCACTTAAAGTCAGCCAGGAAAAATGTAAAGATAGCGGGCCAGATCCTGTTCTAATGATCCTAGCCTACTGTTACTGATCCAGATCCATCACAAGCCTTCACCTGTTTATCCATGGGCCTGGTAAATAACCACAACTGTCCTTTTATAATAACAGCAGTTGCCAATGTTAGATGCTGCGTCCATTCGCACTTTCTGTGGTTACATTGATTATAATCAGTAATTTATCATAACAAAAGTACTAGATAATTTGTCTGCTTGCAATTCAAATCTTAATATATTATAGAACATGACTGACTGCATAGCAGGTATGGGGGGAAAAGCAGGTCTTCATAACCCTATATGTGTTAATAATTCAAAGAACAATAACATTAAAAAGAAGGCACTAACTTTCTTGTATATGTGCAGGTAAACTGCCCATCACTTGAAGACGTCTGCTGGCAGCCTCACAGAGTGGCAAAATGCCTACTCGCTGAAGAAGTGGAGACGTGGGAGGGTGAGACTAATACCATTGTAAAAATCACCAGAGAAATGGCAGCACAAATGACTTATATGATACAGTATCTAAATAGAACAGGACCAATACAGGTATCAATGTCTATACAGCAATAATCATGCAATGGGATTTTGATGATTGCTTTACTGGGCCTTCAGGTTTAGAACTGTATATTCTCTACTTTGCTGTTATTATGTTTCATTTTGTGTTATGCTCTTATAAAAAATATAATACTATACTTCAAATTTACAATATTATGCTTTATGACTTGCTCATATAAATTCATGCAAAACTGAATTATTATTAATACATATACAGTTCTGAGAACTGAATGCCTGTGTGGTCTGTGTGGAAGACAGCCTGCAACACCTCAGTGTTGGCCAGGGCTGCCATCAGTAATAGCCAGGACTGCCAAAATTGGTTTGTGTTCTCATATGGGCGAGTTTGTGCAAACGAAGCAAATATTGGTTATTTGACAAATTACATATTTTTCCGTATTTATAATGTATACCAAGAATGGTACAGTTATATGTGTAATACACATAAAAAAAATGTGTAAAGGTTTGGTTATCTATAAAAAATAATGTCACACATTAGTCATTAATTATATAATAATAATTTTTTTCGTAGGAAAACTGCAATATGTGAACGATTACAATAATAGACATGTTTAATTTCAGTATAACAAAANAAAAAGCACATTAGGAAGGATAGCACTTATAGAAGGATTTAGTTTTAATAATACATTCAGACCGCATAACTATGTTTGCCATAATCAGTTTAGTACAATATTATGTTTAAGAATAAATGTGTAGAACATGTTTAAAATGTAAAAAAATACAAATACACTTACATGCAAAAAAGGTATCTAAGATGAAATTTATTGTGTGTATCCCAGACCCTCTGTGTTCATGATTAGGTGGCTCACTATTGTGTATCATGCACTGTCATTGTCTGCTAATAAGTGCTCTGGCCATGGTTCTTGTAAGGCCAACACAATATCTGCCACCTTAGTAAGGGAGTAGAGGAGCTGGAAACCAGACTTGTCAAGGTACATTCAATAACACAAGCACCGTACCAGACCCTGACTCAAATGAGCCAGACATTAATTTTTGTAGGAAATAAAATGCATGACACCCGCCGGTATCAGGCTCCAAATACCTTATCACCTGCTTAGGAGGAGGCTGTGCCAGTTTATCAAAGACATGGAGGCCAGGTCCAAACGCACATGAAACGTCCGCCCGTTCTGCAGAATTCTACGCTGGGGTTGGTGATGTTCTATATCTGCTTTCCATCAGCCACATCTGGCTGAGGACTTCCCTGTCCAAAAAGCCTAATGCATCCCACAGGCAGACCCATGAATGGCCATTTATATATGGTTCTTTATTAGGGGTTGATGGATGCCTAGCGAGATTGTAAAATTCGCATACAATAAGCAGGTCTGTATGGATGAGCGAGTTTTAGAAACCTTGCATGCTAGATTTTAGGTGAGAATCATTCACAACGGATAGTGAATACAAAAAACTCGCCCTAAAGTCAGTTCTCTCCTTAAAATACGCCACGCTCCGGCGAGAATTCAAACTTGACCTTTAGTAAGTTTCCCCCTAGGTCTCTTTGGGGCCGGTTCAATCCCGCGCGAAGACGGGAAAAAACGCGAAGTGCTACGGGACTGAAACCTCGCGTCTTTTTGTACGCACCTCCATGAGGTGCGAACGAAAAAACACGATATTTCCTGCCTTACGCAAATAGCGTAAGGCAGTAAAAGATCGCGCGAAGGGGATTGAATCGGCCCCTTTCTTTGTACAGCACTCCTGCATGGTTTGAAGTGATTGCTTGCAGTGCATTGTTTTTTACTACCTTATAATTTGATTATTTAATGTACCTGTAAAATGTATATGCTGTTCATAAGACTTTTTTGATATAGACCCCAGAGCAGTTCATTGCCTCAGCTAAATGCATAGCTGCACTTGGCCAGACCTTTGTAAAGTTTATTGGAATAATGGCCAAAAACTGTACAGACACAAGGAATACATCTGGGCTACTATGTGGTATGGAACAGATTCAAATGATTAGCAACCAGCTCAACATCATTTCCAGGTAAAATTTATTGACTTGGTCACAATATATACTATATTACATGATAAATACAATATTACAATATACATAATATTATTATTACATAAAGAATAATAAATTAATCATTAATTAATGAATTCATTAGTAAGCAGCTAATGAAACAAAATATAGAAACTTATCAGCACTTCAACACCACCTAATCTGAAAAGTTGTGTGTCAGTCTTGGGATTGGCTAACATGACCTCCTGTATAGAGGCTTGAGATTGTAGCAAAAATAGTGATAAGAATAAAATCAGCATAAGGCGATTTTACATGTACCATATCATACACCATAATACACACCAACAGAAAGGTTTTACTAAACCACAGTCCATTCATTCTTAGCATATTCATGCACTTTTTCACTATATTCCTTTCTTCTATTCTAATATACAGAATGTATGTCATTTCCAGGGATACCTTTATACAATGACTTTTATTATTTTCACTTGGTATGACAAATATAATTAGCTTTTCCTAATTGTTTAAATACATTATTAAAAGGCAAAAAATTTAAATACTTTGGTTTATTAAATTATTTAATAGTATAATAAGCATAATAAGTGTGTTGATAAACCTTTAATTACACTTAAATGAAAATATATGAATTAAACATGTACATTGACAGAATACCAAAATAACTCAAGATATATCTGAACATTAGTATAACATATAGATAACTTTAACTAAATGTTGCTTGTAATGTTTAATATACATTCTAATCTTACATAGTGTGAAAACAGCTACTGGATGTGGTGACTACTCTGCAGAGGAGGTTCTACTGAAGAATGCGCAGAACCTGATTCATAGTGTTTTACAGACATGGAAAGCCGCAGAAGCAGCTTGCATTAAGGTAATAGCATTTTTCTAGCTTGTGTCTGCTGCCCTGTCTTCTTGTGTTGCTCCTGACTTCTTGCGCCCTTTCACATATCAAATCCATGTCCTCGTGTCATTTACACCTTCAAAATAGCTCCACAATAATGAGTCTGTTTCTGACCTGGTAGGTAATTTATCAATGTGTTAGTAATCTATTGCTTGAATATATAGCTTCCTTTTTCTCCTTCAATACTCCAACCATGCCAAACTCGGCTTGTTTTGTATGAATCGTGCTGGTATTCCCCTAATGTTATGTCACCTTATACTAATATAATTGACCATTTTAGTAAAACAGTCTGCAGGCATGTCCATAGATACCCACTGTACTGACCCCCAGTTCTGGATTGGTCAGATTTTGGGTTTCTAGCGCTCTGGTGTTTTGATTCCTGGTATCCTGTGGGGAGCTGCCCTGTTAACTGTTTAAGGTGTCTCACGGCACCCGTTTTCTTGGAAATGTTTGCTTTTGGGAAGACAGGGGATAGGGCGCTTCACGAGTGTGTTTGTGAGGGTATGTGTGTGGTGTATAGAAGGGTTTTTAGTGATTATAGCCCTTCTGGGGATTTGGTATTTCTGTTTGTGGAGTTTGTGGAGTGGTGACTTTTTATTCGGAATGATGAGTGGGGGGAAGGGATGTGTATTCTGGGTCTATACAGTGTGTGTTCTGGGTATACACAGTGTTGGTAAATATTTTACTCATGTGTCTTCTGTTGTTGCTGTGGGGGCTGCTTGTTGGTTTTGTCGGTGGTGGTTGTCCCTCCTGCTGGTACTGCTACGTGGGTGTTGATTGTAGGGTATTCCCTGTGGTGCTCCCGGGTCGCGCTTGCAGTTTACTTCGCGTTCCCGGGGTGTGTGGTGGAGCGTGGAGTACTTCCGGGTCGCGCCTCGTGTAGTATTTCCGGGTTGCGCCTCGTGTGCTGTTATCGGGGTCTGCGTGGTGCGTCCGGTGCCCGGCGTCTGTGCGAGTAGTCTCTCGATGGTGGGTGTTGTGGTTGAAGACGAGATGGGTATAACAAATAAAAATCAAAGAGAAAAAAAAAAAAATCAAAGAGAAAAAAAGGGGGAGAAAGAAAAGGAAAATATTAGTAAACAAGGCAATGTGGTTATTTCTCTGTTACCAACGCGTTTCATCATAATCATATGAGTTCTGCCCATCTGTAATGCTAAAACATACAAAAATACATTCCAATCCCAGGTAATCAACTGGTTGGTCTATAGTAAAGGTGGCGATACTGAGTACCCCGAATATGCTACAAAAAACACATTATACACATATCCTGCCATCCTACATCTGTCTTGCTACCCTCTACTTTGTTGCTCTTCAGAGTCCATTGCCATTGGACTATTTCTTCCCATGCCCACCAAAAGGACTTCTTGTGTGTTGTTTGTTCTATGCTATTGGCGTTGTCCTCTCCTCTCTACTCCCCTCAAGTTCACAAAGGCTATAAAACCCCTTATATTCATAAAGCTTAATAGATCTCTTAGCCAATCACTGTGACTTCCTGCTATAACTAATTTTCCTTTGGTTCTAAGCTCTGGTTTGTCTTCTTATATCGCTCAAGAATAATGCTGCGTTCAGATTGCCTGCGGTCAAAAAGGCGTTGTTAGAGCCGTCGTTGTAAGGCGGCAATTTTGGCGGCTTGTAGGTTTTGTGGCCGTGAAAAAGGCGCCTTAAT
>JABWIB010013955.1:7922-19383 GCA_016617825.1 Platyplectrum ornatum
CTCATCAGTTTTTTTTGTTTCAGGACCATTTCATCTAGTTTTATGCTCTGCCTTTTCTTCCTAAGAGCATATCTGACTTGCTGGTATAAGGTTTACTGCAATGGGATTCTCTTGGCTTAGCCCCTTTCGTCTTTGCCTGTTTTTGAGCTGTTGTGATTTCTATTTTACCTGGGCAATGATTGTGTATTTGTTTATAATAATTCGTTATCTGAAGGTTCTACAGGCAAGTGTTATCCCTGGGNTTTCCCTTGATTTGTCGTCTGATGTGTTGCTTGTGGTTGTAGGAATCCAATAGATCTATTCCTTGGCCACTGGATAGTTGAGATGGTACGACTTTTATAAACATTAGTTTACTGGTCTTGTTGGTTCACTTCTACTGCTCTGGTGCATATCTCCCACTGTTTGATAGGTGTTTGAACTGCAACGGTGTNTGTTGAATTGTATTTTTGTGGACTCTTCTAAGTTGCAGGTGGTTGTTGGTTCAGGGATTAGGAATTTTTTNAATTACTCACCATAATATTCTTTTCTCTTAGCCTATTAGGTGCACACCCTAGTTTTGCTGTAAACATTGCGTTTTTTCATTAGGATTTGGTTTAGATAGGTATGGTATGACTTAAGTTATGGGGCATGGATATACAAAACCTGTTTTGTTTTGTATTTTTGGGAGAGGCATAGTATTGGAGGAGCAGTACCAGTAACACTTGCATTACCCTGCTGCAGAGTTCACCTACTNTACCCCATGGTATCCTGCAGTGTCCCCCAATGAACTAAGAGAAAAGTATTATATAGTGAGTAATAAATGAGAAACTACACAAATTAGTAGTTAGTATTGGGGTATGCCATATTTACACCTGTATGGGAGGAATTTTTTTACCAGATTTTTCAAAGCATTTCAAATCATGACACTGTTTACTAGTACTTAAGATGGCCACACTAGAGTGATTATCAACACAATTATAAAGTTATCGAGGATCAAGTAAAAAATCACTCTAGTTTGTGGTACAGATATATTTCTGTAACTGATTGTGTGAGTAAGAACAAAGCGGGTTGGGAAGTGTATAATATATGGCCATATACAATNGCCATTCTGAAGAACTGCATTTTAAATAAGACTTAAAGACTTGGAGGGTGGTAGATAGCCTAATAGGTTGGGTTTGGCTAATCNAGTGGAGGGGGGCAACTTGGGTGAAGTCCTGGATGTGTTCATGATAGGTGATGATAAGTTGGGAAGTGAGACAGCGATCATTAGCAGAGCAGAGGGGACGGGATGGTGTGTGGATGGAGATGAGCAACAAGAGGTAGGGATCAGAGGGAGTAAAGAAGAGTGCGTAGTTGAGGATGACACCTAGGCAGCGGGCATGGGTGGTTGACGAGATGGTGTTGTCAATGGTAATGGAGATAATGGGCAGTGATTTTATGCACGGGGGGATCTGGGAGGAGAGATAGATTTGTGTATCGTCTAAGTANAGGTGGTATTTAAAGCCGTAGAAGTTATTATAGTGCCGAGGGAGATACTGTAGAGGGAGAAGAGGGCCAAGTACAGAATCCTGAGTGACACCAACAGGAAGAGAAGTAGTGGGGAAAGCTGGCGGTCGTGACGTAGAAGTGGTCGGAGAGCCAGGAGTGGACAGAGTTTGGAGTAAGAGACTGTGATCAACTGTGACAAAGGCAGCTGAGAGATCTAGGAGAATGAGGATGTAGAATTGACCTTTAGATTTGGCGGAGAGTAGGTCATTGGTTACCTTGGTGAGGGTGGTTTCTGTAGAGTGGAGGGGATGGAACCCGGATTGGAGAGGATCCATGATGTGGTTGTCTGCGAGGTGGTTAAGGAGGCAGTTGTAGACCATGTGCTCAAGTAGCTTGGGGGCATATAAAATCTGTATGTCTAATTACAATTGACTGAGAGTCTCTCGGTATTCCATAGTCCTTTTGAGTTCTGAATGTAATGATGGAGATTATTGCATTCTTTGCCCTGAGCAGTGATTTCCTTGAAACTGTGAAAAACGTCTTGGCCTTTTTTGTCTAGAAGGGGGTTGCCCTGGAAATTTTAGCCATTACCATATATGTTTTTAGAAAAAATTGTCTGGTGTTCACATTCAATGTATATACAGTGTAAAATCGTAATAAATATCACAGCTAAATACAAAGTGTAAGTATAGTNTATATTTAATTCTAATAAATAATTAATCCAAAACTTATTTAAAACCATTACTTACGCAGACTTTCNAAAGCCTAGTGAAGCATCCTCTTTCAGTCGGTGACCTCATCAGGCTGTTTTTAGGNAGGAATGAATGTTTTGTTCTCTATAGATCCTCTACCTGGATCCATTGACTGTGTGTAGTTCTTATATCTTNGGGCCACAAGTTATGACATTGCATTTATATCTCAACAAACAGGCATTACATAGTCAAAACCTTTGGAATAATCAGTACTTTTCATCAGTCTCTTGACAAATTGGAAGACTCCGAGTTCCAGAAAGTGGCACCAGACTACTCATATTTTAGAGTCTGAGTTCTCACCCAGTGAGAAAGATGAGGACTTCTGAAAAGGAAGGAAACCAGGTTCTTTTAACCAGGTAGTTAAATCCTGGTGTTATGATCATGTGTGTCAATAAATTCCACAATTCAGCATATCTCTGGAGATCCTCCCATTTTCACGCACAAAAANAAGGGGTTTTATTTTCCTTCTTTATCGCACATTTCTAATATTACTCAAGGTGTATGGTATGGTGCTCTCCAGAAAAGAAGTTTGAACTAATTCAGACCTATCTTCTGAGCACGGCATTCATCAGAAATGATGTGCCACTGTCCACTATTTTGCAATAAATGTTTCCCTAAGCCTTATAGCAACAAACATTTAAGTTCAGTTTACAGCTGAAATATAATAATAAGTATTTAACTCATCTGGGTCACAACCAGTTTTTGTGTGATTTCTTGAGCCTTCTTCAACTTACATATATTCATGCACAAAAAAAGTGAGNCGAAGTTTGGATTTGATCTAGCGATTTCACCTTCATCTAAGACTTTCTATGAATAACTGAAAATCTGATACCAATATACTATCTTACATGGTCTCTTCTTTTTTTTATTATTATTATTTGTGTTGTTAGAAATAGCCATTAATGGAGATACTACGTCAACTGATCAAGATGATTCATCTCAGAGCACAGATGGTCCTGAAGCACAGCAGGTTAGTTGGAAATCAAATATTACAAATGGTAAAATGCTAGCACTGCAAGAAAACACAAGATTATTTTAAGATCTTGATATTGCAAGAGTAATTCTCATTTTGATTCTGCACTACAGATTCTAACTTTGGCCCTTCATAANGCATCTTCTCTGTTACGTGTTTGTGGCGATGATGTGTCCCTTACCCTCCAAGCGATGGACATCACCTGTGCAAAGAAATCTCATGATGTTAATGGTAAGCATGGTAATGGATAGCTGCAAGAGAATCAAGTGTAGTAGAGTATTTGTATTCAAAAAACTTAAATGTATTCTTTGTGGGTTTGGGCCCTGGGGGGGCGGGGGCGCACTCAACTTTCCACCTAGGTGAGTGCCAATCCCATCTGTTACATTGTCCTAAAACATAAAAAAAATAGATTACACTTTTAAATATTTGACCTTTTTAACAAGTCAATTGAGACTAAATGAGGATGCACAACTGCAGTCTGACTGCAGTGCAANTTTGTTTTGTATAAAGTAACATTTACTACCAAGTTTAAATAAACGTCATACAAGATTGCAGTTTTCTGTAAATAATTTCACTGGTATTTAACAAAATTAGAAAATGAAATAAACGTGAACACATTTACAATGATTAATATACTGCATATGTCAAACTGGTAAAATACCATTATCGTATTTTCATTATCTCTCTAAAATTATATATTTCTTTTTATTTAAAACAGGTTTTTTAGCAAATACACCTGATTCTCCATCTTCTCCACGGCTGACCCTCAATTTTGATCTTGGTCCCACTGCAGCATATCTCTCCCCACTTGCAGTACATAATGGCTTCTTACAGCTATCGATTCAAGACTTTAACTCGGAGATCCCAGTTTCTGCTCTGACTCATATAGGACCATTCCTTGAAGATGAGCAAATTCCTGAAATTCTGCCCATGAGTATTCAAGTCAGCAACAGCAAAATTATAATTATGGTGAGAATGTGTATAAAATATTGTATAACAAATATTACATGGGGTTTGCATAATCTTCACCATGCAAATTATCAGACTATTAATTTTGTTTACCAGAAGGCAGATTTTCCTCAAGAGATCTTTTTGGCTCAAATACCACACAAAGGCCTAAATTCACTAAGCGGGTAGATTGCAAGGGGAATTGAAAAGTGGAGATGTTGCCTATAGCAACCAATCAAATTCGATCTCTCAATTTCATTTTTCCATACTGGGGAATGTGAGCTCATATCTGATTGAGGATGTTGCCCATAGCAACCAATTTCAATCTCCCTGCTTGGTAAANTTAGGCCAAAGTGTCATAAGCATAGGTTCAGTCCATAACCTGATATCTATGTTTATATTTGTACACAAACTAAGTCATAAGTGGATGAACAGAATTTCTCAACAGGTTGATGAGTATTCAAAACAAAACTCCAACAGTGACTGACATTTGATTGTTGTAGTGCATTGCTTCATTCAACATATCAGACTATCCTGTGATTATTACACTATAGCAACGTATTGACATTCACAGCTAAGTTTGCATTCCCTTGACCAGTACCATTTAATTATAATTGCTTCTTCACTATGATTGTACAAGAGCTGTACTAAAACAGTCAGTTTTTATGCATCCTATTGTCATTTTGTTTTTTNGGGTATCATTTTGACTGCATACCATGTAATTTTTTTTTTCTGTATTCATAAAAGTGATCCATTGTGTATGCATGACCTGACCAACCGTTTTTTGTTACTGTGAAATAGGATGATGGACCACGTGTTTACCCTTCTCCCATTCTTCCTGAGCCAGTTGCTTTCACTGTGCAGAACTTGAAATTGCAGCGACAAGAGGATGGTGTTTTTTGTCTTGCAGGTGGGATAGCTTACTGAACACAATTGGTTTCTGGCATTAGCTCTTCTGCATGATTTTTATTATTATTATATTATTTGTTTTTTTTCTCAAGGGCATGTTCCTGGTTCTCTGCATATAAACACTGAATCTAAACTACCTGACAGTAAAGAGGTGAGAAGAGAAAAAAAAATGTAATATTAATGAAATAGTCCCTGCCATTCTCCACAGATAAATGCTTCAAACAAACACCCCATAACCCCATACATTCTAATAGTGTTCACACCTTCACCCCACAGATTAAAAAAATTCAATTCATCTCCCCACAGATTATAAAACTGCCTATACCATGAACTTAATAGGTAAAACAGACGATTACCCCAATTCCATTACACTTCACCACTCTTAGATACTTCCATTTGTCACAAGTGCAGACTATTCTATCAGCCTCTCTGAGAATTGCAGGTGAATAGAACCAGACCTGAGAAAAAACTAGTCCCCAGTTAAAAATTACACTGTACTTAAGCTGTTCCTGTTCTGAGCCAGGAGTTTCCAAGAGCTTTCCTGTTTATATATAAGCCTATAATTTAAAAAGAAATGTGATTTTAAATATCTTTTATTTTGGCATGTTACTAACATTGTAACTTTATGTATAGGAGCTGCAACGAGAATTGTTAGCTGCTCGGGCGAAACTAGAACATCAGAAGATTCAGGAGCAGTTGCTTTTACAAGAAATACGTAAATATAACCCCCAATTCCATCTGTAATTGTTGGGTACCGGATACCATAGGATACCCTCAGAAATCCCAAACAGACTGCCGGACATCCACAGAAAATATTGATTGTCACATATTATGCACTTTCTTTTTCTTTCCATTTACTACCAGTGCATTAAAGTGTGTTAACAATTGATTTAAAGCCATTTCCTAGATATATTATTTAATTGTTACTAGTACAAATATCACATAAACTGAATAATGTTAAGAGTTTATATGAAATGAATTTGTAAAGTANGGCGCCACTCGTCATTGTCATTATGGTGATCTCTGGATTTTATACAGACATTCATTTGTGTTTGCTTCCCTTTTAAGGGTATAGCTTTAAAGGTTTAAATATAGTTTATATGTAAATAGCTAAAGATATTTCTTCAATGTAGTTTAAGATACATATTTTATTAAGCTTGAATTTAACCACTAACTTGTATGCAGACATGTAACTGTTTAGAGACTTAAACAAAGAAAGATGTATGCAAGATATTTATACAAAGATTTTTTTTTCTTTAAAGACTTATTTAATGCAAAGTGTTACATTAAATACAGCAAGAGTACAAAACACCAGTTACAAAAAAAACAAAAACAAAAAAAAGAGACTTCTGGGTGCGATGCTGTGAGTCGCACCTTTGTCTCGCTCCGTGGTGACCGCGGGGAACGGGTGATTATCAGCCGCATCTCGCTCCGATTTTCCTGCCCCCATACCTCCCATTCCCCCCTTCTACTACCCGCACCTGCATGAAGCGCCACTTTCCCCCGGTGATGCCCCCGAAGCAGCAAAAACCGATGACTGAGAAGTCGACGGGGCGCGACCAATATGGCGGNTCAGCGCGCCTCGNCGGATGTAGCCGAGAGCCCTGTGGACGGCCCCCCTGCATNGCAGCCACGCCAGAGTGTATCTGCNGACCCGACCTCGGCTCCCANGTCATACGCAGACGTCGTGCTCGCGGTCCAGGAGTCTATGGCACCGCTCTTTAAATCACACGAGGAGTCTCTGGACCGCTCCCTGGAGGCCTTTAAGGAGCAGCTGTCGGGCCTCACACAGAGGGTATCGGAGGTGGAACGGGTGTCGGGTGACTCGTTCGCTGAACTGCAGGCACTCAAGGCTACCATGGCTTCTCTTCGTAAAGATAACCTCGCACTGAAAAACAAAGTGGACGACTTGGAGAATCGGTCCAGGCGCAACAACTTGCGTCTNGTCGGTCTCCCTGAAATGTATAAAGGGCCTGCTCTCTACTCCTTTCTCACCACCACCCTCCTGGACCTGCTGCATCTGCNGGATCTCAGCAATTTGCTGGTTATTGAAACAAACACGTCCCCGCGCAGTAATCTTTAGATGTNTGAATTACCAACACAAAGAGGCTCTCTGGTTGGCTTCAAAGAAAGTGGATCAATTGTTGTGGGAGGGCAAATGGCTCCACATGTTCCAGGATTATACTGCCAAAGTTTCGGCTGCAAGAAAGGCGTTCTCCCCCGTCTGCTCAGGTCTGGTGCGTGTGGGCCAGAAGTTTATCTTGAAGTACCCAGCACAGCTTCGTCTGGTGTCGTTGATCGTGATCTCTTGCACCGTTGGATCACTACTGCTTCTTGTTCCTGCTCTTCGGCCTCGGTTGGGACTACTGGCTCTCGACCCCTCTGTATCTCTGCTTCGTTGCTGACCGCCTACCCCCCCCCCCTGGGTTTGATATCGAGATGCACTGCCGCGGATCAGGGCATGGACTTTTCCCTGCTTGATATCCTGCTGACAACGGGACGCCGGCTTGATTTGCTAGGCTCTCCAGGTGTTTAGCTACTTACACCCAGAATCCCNACCGGCTTGAGACTTTTCGGGGCTTCTCGCATTGGAGTACGGGACTCTGCCTTTTGTGTATCCTTACCTGAGCTTACTCCGTGATGGGCCTCCCGGGTTGGGAGGGGGCGGTACGGGGCGGGCGGGGGGAGGTTTTGGAGTCGACTATATGGTGGGGTTCGTTATTGTTACCGCTTGTTAAGGTTTTGTTTTATTTCCTTGTGCTTAGTTGGGATGCTCCCGCTTCTCCACCATGTTCTGTATTCCTCCCTTCTCCCCTTGCCCTCCCTTCTCTCCTTTCTCATCCTTGCTCCCCTCCTCTCTTTCTGATCGCTCTGTCTTAGGTCTCCGGCCCCCCTCCCTCTCCTGGTTCGGGGCATGTTTTTCTCCCCGTGGTCTACCTGGGGCTCCCCCTTTTGCTTGCGTTATTATGTGGTTGAGTACTCCCGGAAGCTCTCTATGGCTTGCTGGCCTTCCTGGGCCTTACGGGCTCGGGTTCACCCTGTGTCCCATTTCCTTTCTTTTGTCACTGTTCCCCTCCCCATTTTTCCCTTGTGTGGTGTTCCCCTTTTGTTTGTCTGGCCGTCTCTGTGGTGTCTATTTTTTTTGTCTTCAATGGCAGCCCTGAGGTTCGGTACTTGGAATGTTGGGGGGATCCACTCACCTGTGAAACGTAAGAAGATATTTCTCTACCTCCGGAAACATAAAATTGACATCGCTCTGTTACAGGAGACTCGCCTACCGGCAACTGAGATCCCGAAATTGGTCCTGATGGGGTACACTCCGCTGTCCTCGGCATCCTTCAACTCCAGAGCCAGAGGGGTGGTCACGCTGGTTAGTACCCGCCTCCCATTGCAGGTACACTTCACTTTTGCAGACACGGAGGGGCGTTACACGATCACGACTTGTACTTTAGGCTCCTTCAGGCTCACTATCTGCAATATATACGGTCCCAATGCTTATTCTGCAGCTTTCTTTAGATGACTGCTGACGAGACTGTTGCCACTCTGTGATTCCCCTTTACTAGTGGGGGGAGATTTTAACTTGGTTGTCTCACCCTCGCTGGACAGACAGGTGGCCTCCCCATGGCTTNGTCTCCCTCCCCTCAATATCTCCACGCCCAACTTCTCCTTAGCGACGTCTGGCGATATAGGCATCCCACTGATCGCGCCTTTACTTGCCTCTCGGCGGGCCATGGCACGCTCTCCAGGCTGGATTATCTCCTTTTGTCTACGGCACTCCTTCCCCGCGTGTTCTCTGCATCGATCGAGCCAATCTGCTTGTCCGACCATGCCTTGGTGTGGTTTGACATATCGTCGGGTACTGATGTGGGCGCAGCCCGTATTTGGCGATTCCCTGGTTATTTATCCCGCTCTATCACCTTTCGGGACGCTCTCCACTCTTTTTGGGACTCCTTTGCAGTNCATAATGCCGCTCATGTCGAGGACCCGGCTCTGTACTGGCATGCAGCCAAGGCAGTGCTGAGGGGTGACCTTCTCTCTTTTGTTGCGAAAGACAAACGCTCCAGTGCAGCGGCTTATCTGGAGGCACAGCGGGCCCTCACTGCGGCTTCTGAAGCCCTCGCTAATAATCCGTCTCGGCTGCACAGGGAGGCTTTTCAGGAGGTGCAGGAGCGCTTCCGGACCATCATGAGTGGAATGGAACGTTCCTATACGAATGCCCGAGACTTTCGATTCTACCAGTTTGGCAATAAGGCGGGCAGACTCCTATCGAATCTCCTTTCGGGCTTCCGGTCTTCCCCCATAGTCAAATGCTTGCGTGCAGATGATGGCACCCGTCTCTTTTGTGGCTCTGACATAGTGGGCCAGTTCCACGCCTACTATACTCAACTCTATGCTCAGGATCCTATCGACTGTGGGCGCCGATCCAAACCCCTAAGCTCACTTCGGCCCAGGCCGACAGCCTTGTCGCTCCGATTACCATGGCAGAATTGGAACGGGCCATTAAACTCCTTCCCCCGGGTAAGTCCCCGGGCCCCGACAGCTATAGTGGAGAGTTTTATCGCCTATTGGTCCCCAAACGTCTACAGCCGTTGCTCTCGATGTATCAACGTTGCCAGGCCTCCCTCGCCTTCCCCCTATACTTTAATTCGGCTTACATCCGGGTACTCCCTAAACCCGGGCGAGACCCGGAACTTCCAAGCTCCTATCGACCCATTTCGTTATTAAACGTTGATTTCAAGATATTTACTAAAATATTGGCGGAACGCGTAAAACTTCTGTTGCCTTCCGTTATTCATGCGGATCAATCAGGGTTCATCTGGGGTAGACACTCGGTCTCTAATGTCCGAAAGGTTCTTGCAGTACTCCACACTCTTGCTACGGATCCCTATAACTCTAGCCCCTCATTTCTACTGTCACTCGACGCGGAGAAGGCCTTCGACTTTGTGACTTGGGACCATCTNTTCGAGACCATGCGCCGTTTCGGCTTTCCCCCACAATTTATCGCCTTGATCTCTGAGCTTTATAGCACGGCCTCTACTCTGATTGCTTGCAATGGCTATCTTTCGTCGCCTCTGCCCATTGCTCGCGGCACCAGACAGGGTTGCCCTCTCTCTCCTCTGCTTTTCGCCTTGGTTTTAGAACCCCTGGCTATAGCTCTCCGCGCGCATCCTGATTTTCATGGCATCTCTGTCAGCGGTCACGTTGTGAAGGTCGCCCTTTTCGCAGATGATATGTTGCTATTTGTGTTGCATCCTGCCTCGTCTCTCCCTTGCATTTTTTCTTTGCNTACGCAGTTCGNCCGCTTTGCGGGATACCGCATCAATTTACAGAAGTCCGAANTGCTCTCTCTTACACCTGATTCACATCCCCACCATCTCCCGTCAGTAGCTTCCCTGTTCCAGCCGCCCGCGGGATCGATAAAATATCTTGGGATTCGGATACCGGCATCTCTCCCCTTGTTGTATCAGCTCAATATCACCTCGCTACTTGCGGAGCTCCATCGCCGCCTTGATTCCTGGCTCTCGCTCCCGCTCTCGGGTCGAGCAGCGGTACTTAAGACCGTCTTATTCCCCAAACTCTCATACGNGCTCCAAATGCTGCCCTTTTCCCTTACGTCTTCGGATACTCAACAACCGAGCCTTTTCCCGCTTCTTATGGCAGACCGAGAGCCCGTTATGCCCGACTTCAACTTGCCAAGGCGCAAGGCGGTTTAGGTATCCCGGACATCCCCTCCTTTACCTTAGCAATCCATTTCAGGAACATCGTGGACTGGATGTTGCAGCGAGGTGTGTACGTCAATCAGGATCTGGAGGATGCACTTTTTGCCCCTTTTCCCCCGGCAGCCTTACTTCTCTGCCCTCGCTCTTCCCTCCCGGCAGGGTCGCTCTCGAATATTCTGTTCCGATCCACATATGACGCCTGGCTTCGGATCAACAAGGCGTATTCCCGCAACCCCCGACATTTTATCTATGCACCGTGTTGGGGAAACCCCTCCTTCCCTCCCAGCCTCGATAATGTCTCTTTCTCGACCTGGCGAGNGAAANGCCTGCTANCCACAAAAAACGTCTTTNACCCGGGCGGTGGGGTCNTCCCGTTTCAAGACCTACGTGAGCGATATCAACTACCCCACACACAGTTCTTTATGTATCTTCAGTTCCGTCACTATGCTCAGACCTTACCTGTTCCCGTCTGACCCCATGGCCCGTGACTCACTTATGCACCTTGTGACTTACTCCCGTACCTGCCCGTACAAGACCAGGCTATNGCAGACTGACCTACTAATACTAAACTGTCATAAGCATTGGGCTCCGGTTATTGCGAAGTGGAGTCACTCGATTCCGGAACTTACTTCTGTGGATGCTTTCCTCACACACCAGGATAAGGTCCTTAAACATCTTCGATGCTCTAGCTT
>JABWIB010013956.1:4920-20344 GCA_016617825.1 Platyplectrum ornatum
AAGGGGAGGGTTAGACTGTGTTGAGACTGTGGGGAGGAGGCGGTTTACAGGCAATTTGTAAGAGGTATAGATTAGATTTAGGATGACGTAAGGGGAGGGTTAGGTTGANGTTTAGGATAAGGGTTGAAGTTAAAGGAAAATCTTTTCTGTCCGTGTTGGGGATTTAAGACCTCGTATTCGGTGAGTCCTGTTGTCCTTGTCCACCTCATGTATTGTCGCTTCCTTGCCCAAGCAACCCACTCCAAGGTACATATTCAATAAACCAGGGGAAACATTCACAGTTTAGGTGTCCGATATATTAAATAATTCCCTGAAATAAATCATTTTATCACGGCCAACCTTCCTCAGAGATGTATAACCCATGGAGGCGGTAGTACACACGCTGCCTGTAATTGACACTATTTTCGCTAATGAATTATACCCAGCGACTGAATCTCATGTGGACTAAAGTTCAAATGGATCAAAAGTTAAAAACATTAAACGGTGCAGCCAAGAGAGTGGAACTGTAGAGAGCCGTGGACCTGGGTCAGGCAAGCAGGAGCCAGGAGCAATGAATTGGATCCTGTGCTTACATTTTTTTTTTTGGCTCCACGACTTTACAGCATGGAATGTAAATTGTCTGCTCTTTGGAATGCCGACTCCGCTGCCAGGACTCACCTGATACCATCTCTGTCTGGCACCAACGAAGCAGGTGCTTTATCAAGAGCCCAGGTCATGTAGGCACTGCATGTCTACACGCTTGGCATAGTGTAGCATGTCAAACAATTTGTCTCGCTCTCCTGTGTTAAGGAGTTGAGACTACTTCATGATGCTATTTTAATCACAAGGAATTGTGTCACCTTTGCGGATTATACTCATCGAATCGAAAACCTACAGCTAAAGCTGGCCATACACTATAAGATAAATTCTTCCAATCAAAACATTTTCCAACAGTGGGCAAAATCATGTTGAATTGCAGGGGAGGCAAATTGAATTAATTGCAATCAGTATTAGAGTTGAGAGATGATGTTTCCAGCACAAGTGTAATAACAGTGTAACAGTAACGCTGGTCAGTATATGTGTGCAACATGCAACAATAAAGTATTCTCCCTGCATGCACACACTGACATACACTCCATTGACTTCTATTATATTCAATGTTTCCATACCCCCACTTCTAAAATTTCCACTTCGACCACTGGTGTAGATAGTAGGCCTTGTCCACAATCAGAATGAAGACAAAGGGTCGGATCCACAATCCCGCAAAATCAGCCCCACANGCTTTCTACCTCTCATTCATGCATCCAGACTTCTCCCGTGCTGCCCTTTTACACGTAACGACCTTTCCCAACTTATTAGGCGCTCTCACACCCTCCAAACACTACCTGAAAACCTACTTCTTCAGACTGGCCTACCCCTTCTCCATCTATTCTTACTATCCGNTCCCTCCTCATTCCAATGTCTTTTGTACTGTCCACCCCCTACTCACACAAGAAGAGCCATCCATCCTCCGGATCCTCTCCGTCTCCCTAGCCCAGTGGTTCCCAAACTTTCTCAGTCGAGGCACCCTTAGGTTCTCCNGGGCCTGGCCTGGCCGGTTCACTTAGACCCCTGCTCACGCCGGGCCCAGTTGCTGTCAGTAATTGTGACACTGGACTGGATCCAGACTTACGTACTAACTTACGAGCGAGTGGGTAACATCATGTCGAATTGCAGGGCAGGTAAAACGAGACTGGCACAACAATAAAGCTGGGNATCCACTAGAACAATATCAATGTAGTGGATATTGGTGGATGATAAACGTGATTTTCCCTTTGGCAACTTTCACTACAACAATATCGTTCTAGTGGTGCCCAAGGTAAAATAAAAATATAAAACCTGTACTTACCTTTCTGGCCTGCTGCTCTCCCACNCCCCCGGCACTTCCTCTCCCAGACTGGAGAAGAAGTTCTTCATGCTTGCAGGCGCCCGTCCAGCCTGTCATTCATTGATCAATCTAGAATTCGGATCAATTGATCACCCACATCGTTCAGGGCATTGAACAGGCATTTTATCGCCATTTTTTTTGCCGTTAGCTGTTCATCTAAAGACCTCGACATTATGAGATGTGGTAGGAGCTCATAGAGGTAACATAAAGGTGGCTCCAAAATCTCACCTATTTCACCCCCTTAGTATCCCCTGTGTATTCTCTCCATGTCTCCATCAACCACCTAGCTGGATGCTTCTATTGCCAGCATTGCTTGTGGTCGAGGCACCCGCTTGCAATACTAGGTTGTTATTTTTACCACCGAGGTCTGTATAGTTGTTCACGTTCTTGCTAGCTCCTTCAATTCAATTGCTCCCTGAAAATGCCCTATTAGTGCTCGAAAGCAGCCAATGCATTCCATATGCCANGTTTCCAGATTGTTAGGCTTGTCTTATTATTAAGCCTCTCGGCTTCCAGACTATAATAGATAACATAAACATCACATCATCTGAAGCAGAAAGAGGTTAAAGGTTCTCTTGTGTCATGTAGTTTTAAAGCTGACAAGGCTCCAACAGCTCGTCTGTCTTAACTAGTCACAGACATCTTTATCTGGGAGGTAGCAAGGACATACCAATAGGCATAAGCGAAAATCTCTTACCTTCCTCCGGTAAGCGACTAAGTGAAGTCTTTAAACAACACCGACATAGTTTATTTCTTTTGGAACAAATGCATGAAAGCAAATGAGTGGTTACACTATATAATAAAACTGCAAGTATTCATTTTTCTGCGTCATATGAATATAATAATTGTATATGTTGCCATATAAATGTCATCATAATTAATAAATACACATCTACACAGTAATCACTGCTGTAAAGAGCTTTAATGGAAGACAGTGGCTGCTTTTAGAACCACTAGGAGTACCAGTTCCTACAGATTTTTTATGTTTAATTTCCTAAAGCAAACTTTGGTTCCTTATGGCTGCCATCTGTGGACTGATGTCCTATTCTATCTCATATCGCACACNATCCACTTTAAATACACCAGGCCCATCATACCCGTGTCTTCCTTGCTATTTCTCTATTGTTCTGTCTTTCCTGTTATATGTTCATCATTTAAAAAAATATATAGATTTTTTTAAAGAACTGGCAAATATTCCGAAATATCCCTATTTCGACAAGTTGACTGTCATTTCAGAAATGGATCTTAATCCNGGCAGATCTGACTCAATTACTCAATGGAGCAGTGGATGATGGAGTTATCATCAGACAGAGATTCGTCTAACTAGAATTGGAGGTACAAGGTAGGCTGCGGGCAGGGAATGGCTCATAGTTCGTCTAACTAGAATTGGAGGTACAAGGTAGGCTGCGGGCAGGGAATGGATAATAAAAGAGGAAGGTTAGGGTTAGGCTNTTCTTACTATCCGTTCCCTCCTCATTCCAATGTCTTTTGTACTGTCCACCCCCTACTCACACAAGAAGAGCCATCCATCCTCCGGATCCTCTCCGTCTCCCTAGCCCAGTGGTTCCCAAACTTTCTCAGTCGAGGCACCCTTAGGTTCTCCTTAATTTTTCAAGGCACCCCTAAGACACAATCATTTCCCATTACTTCAGGATGACATCAAATCTTGTGTTGCTCCTTTACAAGAGGTATAATTGATCTTCTAATTTACATTAACAATGTGGCACCATGTCCGAAAAAAAACACATTCTGTGGCACCCCAATGAGAGCGTCGTGGCACCCCAGGGAGCCTAGGCACAAAGTTTGGGTACCACTGCCCTAGCCCCATCTCTTCCCCGTCATTAGACATCCCTGCCCTCCCCCATGCGTGCCACCCTTGTGACAGTGGCAGACATTGTGTAGGGTGCGCAATTTACGTAGCGTTCGCAGAATAAGAGTGATAGAATGGGCACCCACACACCAGGCTGCTATCAGAAGGTAGTTTAGGTGTTTTCGTTGCTGCATTGTTGCTTTTAACAAGTTTTTTTCTATATAAATCTATATAATCTATATAANTCAATATAAATTCTATATAGAAAAACAGTCCCACATACTTCTGTACGACTCAGCCGGGCAGATTACCTTTGCAATGTATTATATTATGTTGGGTTTTAAACGCATAGATAGTTTTCAAACATTAAATTTATTTTAGCTTATTTGGTGAATGTTCTTGACTTTTATATCCCACTTAAGCTATGTACCACATTTTCTGTCGTTATATAAAATAAACTTGTTTATAGTCTGTATTCATGCTGGAAGCTCTTATTCCCCACGGNGGCACAGGCAAATGTAGGATTTCTAGAAGCGAGGTTTCCAAATACATGAACAAATAATGAAAAAAAATGCCTTAATACGACTTAAGAGAAACTTTTTTTTTGTTGGCCTTGTTATGTTTTTATTCCTCCCCAGAGCCAGTGGCTGAACTGCAGTCACCGACAGGGCATAGCTGCTTGGAGGCTCAGACGCGAGAGAGACCTGNCAGTGCCGCTCAATGCTCTTGAGGTTTGCGGACCATTACCATGGCCAGTTGGATCATGTTTAGGCCCGTATGTGCATTTCCAGATGAAGGGCATGCTCGGGGTGAAGTAGTAGATAACCAAGGACAATGGAGTGCGAGTGGGGGAAGGGGAATAACGGGGACGGAGGTCCCTTGGATCTGGAGTTGGTACCTCGGCGGCGGCCCATCTGGCCGATGCATAGGGCCGCCTATGAATATAACTATCTAACTTTTAAAAAGACTTTTGGATGATTCTCAGTTGATGGACTAAGAGCTTCTCTGTACATCATGGGACATTCTAGGAGAAAAATCAAATGGATTTGACTCAGTTACTTTGGGATTGGTTTGCTGAATGACTTCATGACCCTGTCTTATAGTAGGCAGTCACAGGCCGTACCTATCAGTAGGAAGAGAATCAACAATCTGAAATTGCCACTTAAATNGTTAANGTTGGGTCCACTTACTGTTACANTGNTATTAGACTTGGGCTGGAAACATCATCTCTCAACTCTAATACTGATTGCANCTAATGAANCTTAACTCCCTTACAAATCAACATGCCATACCGGCACNTNTACCATAGATGTNATTGAAAAACGTAAAGTCTCCATTGACTACTATTATATCTTGTGTTTCCATACCNCCATTTCTAAATGTCCATACCCCCACTTCGACCACTGGNTTTCTCAATATTGAGTAAGTCAATAGTGCCTAAAGTCTGAATCTGGTCCAATGNCCGTTAAACACGACCANCTAAATGTTCTTGTGGGTTCCATGATTCNAGCATTCACTGTATATAAGATAGAAATATAGGTTTTCCATGTATTTCACTACATAGTGTACTAAGCATAAATAAGCCGGTACTCTAATCGAATTGCTTGCTAATGTATATGCTACTTTTATTTACATCACACTATGGTTGTAAACCTCAATTCTGGTTTTTAAAATAACTGGTAGGACTTTGGCCAGATTTCTACTAAAGAGGCCTTGGTGAAGGTTGGAGTCTACAAACGTTTAGATGAAGTAGTCTGTAGTGGAAAAGGCTCTGGCATATCAGGTCTATTGAATGCCCAGNGTCGCTTGAACCTCTTCATCTCAGGCTAATTTATCTCCATTGGATACGGACGAAATATTTTTCCAAGCTCTCCAGCCTGTAGCATTATTCAGCAGCAGTCATGAGACGGAGTGAGGTCATTGCTGTACTATGCGAACAATAATGGGATTTGAAGAAAAGGTACCCGTGAAAATCTGTGTGCAGCACACATTACAGTACATTGTCTCCATATCCCGGCCAAGTGCGGATGTGTCAGGAACAAAGCTACAAGAAGCGCTGCTCTGCCGGCAGCTGGCAGACGGGATGATGATTGTGTTGACAGGGAAAACATTGAAACTTTTACACTGCAATAAGTCCCTTGGCTTCTTCAGCGGCAGAGGGAAAAACAAGATTCCTGCTCTCCCCCCTGATAAAGCCAACGGTGGCCATGCACTAATTAGAGGGTAACGGTGGATACCAGTACCAGGATATGCCGCCCTATTACGCCATCTGAGGCCAATGCNTAAAGCGATGTAACAGCAGAAGAATGTTTTAATTGATCTGTAAGACATACCGTTCTTAGACGGGAGGGGAGGAATACCCAATTAGCGTTTCAAAAATATGAACTTATGGTTCTTCAAAGTGTTTTTCTGTAATGTAGTTAAGGCAGTGATCACTATGGAACTTGGAATAATGCCACCTTCTCTTGAAAGGTTGGTCCAGATAGAGGTGCCCAACTCTTGCTACAGAGACTATGGGTGCCTACCAGGGGTGGTGCTAGGTCTTAGACTTAATATCCAATTTTAACTGTAACCTCACCAATAGGAAATGATACNTAAAGAACTTACCAGTTTCCAGATCCAAGTACAGACCAGACTGTTTACATAACTATGGAGTGTAAGCTTGCGGGCAGGGCCCTCTTCCCCACCAATTCTGCTTGGAATTGTAAAGCGTTACATAATGTGATGGTTAATAACCTGTTAATAAATAAATTAATATTATAATAATGCAGCAGAACAAGTTTGGAGATATAACACCCAATTCCATCCTCGCACTCTTCCACAGACTGCCTGTCGCTTGCGCCTCTGCAGTACGTATTGGATAAAGCAGTTGTGAGAGTGTACACACGTGGATTGACTGATTGATGGGTCTTCTGATTGATCCAACCAGGCGACCGAGATTGAATGCTGTAAGCGATTATGTGAGCGTACACACGCATTCAATGCCTGACCGACAGGATGATCCGAGTTCAGATTGGATGCATAACAGATACGGTGCTGTTTTTGTGGGGTGCCTTCGTTTGTGGATAATAATGGAAGAAATGTAGTTTATACCTGATGCCGATTTGAAACGAAGCATTATAATTAATTGTGCACCAACCTGAGGTGCAACTAAACATTGGCAAAAAAAAACAATTCTACTTAAGCAAATGTGTTGAAAAAAGGTTCTAGTCTGTTCACAGGACTGTTCAATTAATTTCTGAGTGCAACATGGTCATCATTCAAGAGCTGACATTTATTTCCATGGTCTGAAAATCTTACGTTTTATGTGCAATCAAATCCTTTGGTGTTTCCACTAGGGTCAGAGCTCCTATCGTGACCAGTCCTCAGAACTGGAGACACCACTCCGCTGATGCTGGGGACGCTCTCCTGGAACATTGATTTATAACGCCCTAGAACTTATTTGGCCATTCAATCTTATTGGACTTAATGGTGTTCCTCTGGTGGGGTCTTTGGAGTGCGAGTCTCAGCCTTTCATCTTCTTCATATTGATGACTATCACAGAGGTCACTTCTTTCTCCCCCCCCCCCCACATATTTAGTTAGATCTTTGATCCCATTTTGTTAAGAAGAAAGACAAGCTCCATCTTCAAGGGATTGTCTACTTCAGATTCAGGAAACAAAGAGTACGGCATAATTAACTCTGANAAAAAGGTTCTAGTCTGTTCACAGGACTGTTCAATTAATTTCTGAGTGCAACATGGTCATCATTCAAGAGCTGACATTTATTTCCATGGTCTGAAAATCTTACGTTTTATGTGCAATCAAATCCTTTGGTGTTTCCACTAGGGTCAGAGCTCCTATCGTGACCAGTCCTCAGAACTGGAGACACCACTCCGCTGATGCTGGGGACGCTCTCCTGGAACATTGATTTATAACGCCCTAGAACTTATTTGGCCATTCAATCTTATTGGACTTAATGGTGTTCCTCTGGTGGGGTCTTTGGAGTGCGAGTCTCAGCCTTTCATCTTCTTCATATTGATGACTATCACAGAGGTCACTTCTTTCTCCCCCCCCCCCCACATATTTAGTTAGATCTTTGATCCCATTTTGTTAAGAAGAAAGACAAGCTCCATCTTCAAGGGATTGTCTACTTCAGATTCAGGAAACAAAGAGTACGGCATAATTAACTCTGAAATCAGGTCACCACATCTGTGTTTCTGAAAATCTGGTGTCACTGATCTGACTTACGGTCTCTTAATGAACACAAGAATCTACGAGACATATAACCTCCAGCCTCTCAAGAAATGTCAACAACCCAAGTTCTGAATGACCTACCTTGTTTATATATATGTATTACATTATGATTTTCAGATAGACTAATGTTTTACAATATATATTTGCATTTTACTTTTCGGTTAGTATCTGTTCCTTGACTGGTGATTGCAACACATCATATATTTATTGTTCTGTATGCCTTCCGTATGCCTAGGAATGATCATTTGAGGATGAATAGCACGGCTAACCTGGAAGTCCAGATACTAGCCACCCAAGTAGCACCCACTGACGACATAAAGGACTGGTTGCAAGTCACAGGACAGACTCTGAGGCAGGTAGTGTACTCATAACCTGGGAGTCTAGTACACACATGCATCAATAAAAACGTATACACGGATAACTAGAGAGAGNATCCAACTGTCTGTGCGAGAGTAATTGAAGGCCACTGTCCTAGCATGGAATTCTGATAATGGTACCTTAACCATTATCCGTATCCGATCTAATCTCACATACAGTGGTGATGTACTGCAAGTGTAATTAAGCCATGCCTATACAGTATACGGCATCACCTACCCTTCCTATTAGCGCTGACATTGCAAACTTCCAAAGGTACATCTTGATTTTGTGAATCCAGATCAGCATCAAAGAAGAGGGGGTTTTAGGGAACGGAGGGGAAGTGCATGTAATACCACACTCAAATTACCACCAAACACCTGGCAATGCCAGGAAATTCCTCTGTTTCCTGAAATTTCCGGGTGTTTTCTGGGTGTTTTTGGTGGTAATATGAACACCACCATTTTTTTATTCTGGTCCTCAACCAAGGTAAAAAGAAGGGTTATTCCCGGATAGGACCCGAGTCCCCCGTAGTTTGAATAGGCAAACCTGGGTTTCTGCTATCACTAAATGTTAAAATAAAAAAATAGCTTAATCCCAAATCTGTGGAGCAGGCACCATTGGACCTCGGGAGGATCACTTACATGCAGAAAAGTTGTTGTAACCTGTTACTATTTTCCTTTTCTGTGGTCTATAGAGAATATTTTATGGGCCTTATATGGGGAATATGGGGAAAACAGCCCTATTAAAAGCAACTGTTTGAAGCGTGGCAATATTCCCTACCATATGAGTACATGCTGTTTGCTATACATATTATATACAGCTTTCTGAGTCTTTCCTATTATACAAAAGTTAGGTATAGGGTCTCTTTCCAGTACAAACCTAGAGTTGGCTCCATGGGGGAGGGGACGGAGGGCGTGATTAATGTAACNCATACCCGCAGCCCCCTCCCTTCTGTTTTTGCTATGACTGGGCGTGACAAGCCCCCGTCCATTCATAGTAGCAATAGGGGCTGAGGAAGTGATTTACATTAAATCTGGGTTTTCCAACTCTCCCGGGATACCAGGATTATTGCCCAAAATCAGTGAATCTCCTGGAAATTCCAGGAGAGTCTGCAACCCTGGTCTACTGTCGTAATGAGAAGGGGTGGGAAGAGCCTCTAACCTGGTAGAATTTGACATCTGGATAGAGATCCACATTATCATGAATATTGTCCCAGATGACTAAGTGCTATGTCTATATAGTATGTTGCTATATTTGAGCTCGGCAAATAATATCAGTGGCAAGTTTGAACCTTTTAAACAGAGTATATAGTATTACTGCTTATTTAATGTTGGTGTCTTCCAAATATACATGGCTGAGTGTGGTGGATATTTGTGTCAGTTAATGCATTTTTATTTTAATAATGATAATTGTTACTAGAATCCTAAAGTAACATATCATAATACATAGACAACATAAAAGTGCATTTTTTTTAATTGGAAACCACATCGCTGCTGGCAATCTTACAACACTTTTATATGAATGCATTTTCTGGCCCTTATATTTAGTTATTGATATTGAACGTATTAGAGCCACACCACCACATTTAGCTACCAGGAATGCTATGTCCCTTAAGTCTCCTGTCTGTAGCAGGGAAATGTTTATTCTACAAATGAGAGCAGCAAGACAGATGTCTCTAGTTATGTACTGACCTAAATGAATATATTTTTCATTGTCTTATTTATAAAAAAAAAATTTCATTGTCTCCATCATATTAATAATGCTTACTTTAGTAACTCTAAACTTTGCAATTCATCTTACTCTTATTTGTTCAGATGCTTTCAGAAGTGTGTGCATGCATGGAGAATACTTTATTGTTGCATGTTGCACACAGATACTGACCAGTGTTACTGTTACACTGTTATTATACTTGGACTGGAAACATCATCTCTCACCTGTAATACTGATTGCAACTAATGACATTTAACTCCCCTGCATTGTTTAACATGGCTTTGCCCACTCTTGAGTAAGTTGTGAGTAAGTCAATAGAGCCTAAAATCTGAATCTGGTCATCTTCCACGCTTCCTCCCCCTTATCTCTACTTGTCAAAATCAGAAATGTAGTGTTATCCTATCTCACCTTATCCGTTTGGTCAAGTCAATGTAAAGCTAGCCGCACACTACAATGATTATTGTGCCAATTCTCCAGTCATTGGAATTGGATGTAAAATTGTTCTAGTGTGTGTCACACATACATTTCTGAAACCTCAGATTCTCATCCCAGAAAAGCTCTTGGATGATAATCTGACCATTTAGAACTCCTGATTAATTATAATCGAGAGGGACAATCTCTTCCAATGTGTGGGTAGGGTCTGATTATCAGAGNCGGTACCTTCACCCCCTGTCCGGGCAAGTAAATCAATAATACAGTAATAGATATTCTGCAAGAGATGCCAGGCTTCTATTACTGTTTTATTGCTGTACGAGTCCTACAGGGGAAACTCCAGCCAGGAGGAAGAGGCGCACTGTCATTATTCAGAGGCCTGTGCAGCCAATCAGTGCAGAGATAGGCAGATCTTTGTAGCCAATCGGCTGCAAGAGCCTCCTCTCTGTCTCACCGGGCCCTCCCTCCTCAACATGGATTATCGCTCCCAGCAAGAGAAGCGCATGGGGCCAATATCGGGACCTTCACCACCACCTGCTGGATGCGATAAACTACTAGAGTGTGGCCAGCTTGACCCGTATAGCATTGCGATCAATATGTGGCGCCTTTATAAATAAGCAATAATAATAATACAACACCCATTCTAGTATATAAAGCATATAAAAGTTTTGCTATTTATTAGATTTCGGTGCGTACATTCTCCATGGGATTCGCATCGCAAGCAGACGAGAGGCACGACTCTCATTAGACCATTACATCATGTCCCATNGCTACGGGTAAGGGGGTCTTTTCAGCATTGGTGTGTTGTTTCCATATTGGTTCATACATGTGTTCGGAGAGGGTGTGAATGTCATCTGTGTAGCGTGACAAGGCATTGCATGGTGTAGCACAAAATCTCCACTGTGAATGATGAGGTCATTTCCAATGGACTGGGCAAGAATGCTGTAAACATTGCTTGAATTGATCCCTATGTATAGCCCAATGGGAGGTTCCGACCACCATCACCAAGGATTTCCATGAACGCCGGGAGCCCAGGTGATTACATTTTGTCTGCTTAGTGCCGTGCGACACAAATAAACAGATAAAATACACTTCGCAGCGCCCAGAATGCACTGAAAAGCATTGCCTGTGTAACGAATACTACACATGGCCGTGAAAGGGTCAATTGATTTTTAGTGCAGTCCACTTCTCCCAGTCCCTTTAATATCCCCTGTGTGGGTCTGCGCACCCTTGCAGAGCCAGACTGACTGAGCCTTGTCTGCTGCATCCTCTCAGCGCTCTCCAGGCGCCAGCACTGACAGTGTTGTGACGGCTCTTTGGAGAGTGCTGCTGACAGGGAGACTGTCTGTGGCTGAATGACAGCTCTGGCCTGCCGCCAGGAAAGCAGAGACGTCCAGGGCAGTAAATGACAGAGCTGAAGTTAAGGATAGCACCAGAGCAGAGGAGACATTACAGGCACAGTGGCTGCTGTAACTATCCGGAGGGGGGTCTGATTATTCCCACTTCTCCAGACACTGGCTGCGATTTAACAAGGGCTCTCGCCGCACAGGCATGTGTTTCTTATGCCTCTAATAAAAGAGCAGAGATGTCTACCAGTGATGGATAAGTGATCTTACCTGGTTCTAGGAAGGTAAAACGCGTTTCTATTGGAAACTAACAAAAAGGAATGAACTGCGATACCTTGATCAGCAACGCGAATAGGGGCATTCACAAGCTCTGTAGGTCGTAACCTATTAATATCGTCCAGGGTTAAAGTTTTAGGGGCTGATCCAGAGTTGCACTTACACCTTCTTTTAGGTGCAAGTACAGACCTGAGCAAATACCATGTGTCAATGAGAATGTTAATGTTATCGCATGCAGAAAAAAATACTTAGCTTTATGTTTCATTTGGAAATTAGTGTTGAGCTACGGAACTTCAAACTGGCAAATTTTACAATGGTGGGTTATGANATAGCCCAGCATGTATAGAGGGGTGCTTCTGCCGTCCCCTCCCCAAGCCTGGCGCTATAGGTGTTGACCTACGATTGCCTATTGGTAGCACCGGCTTTGCATTAAACACCACCTACTACCTCACTTCATTGTACCCCTGACAAAACCAATTTATACTTTGTGTCAGGCCTCGATGAGGACTCTGCTGCACTGACTTAATATCAGAAGATGTCATAGAGAAGGTCCAATAAGTAAGTCAACAGACTTTGCGATGGAAGACACAATACGTGATGGATACCCAGCATATTATGTTTATTACTGCTGCACTTGATAAGTTACACTAACGAAAGGTTAGAGTGAGTGTTGCAAGACAAAGCGGCAGTTTACTGAATATTTATTAACATCGAGGACTTTATTTGGACAGATACTGTACTTGCCAACAACAAAATGATACAAAATATTGGAAAGACAAAGAATATAAAACAAAGTATGCATGGTGGAATATGAAATGAAAAAGAGTGCAAAAAAAGTAGAAATAGGGCAGGATAAATGAAGTGATTAAAGAAATAAATAATATTATAATAAATAATAATAATAATATAATAATAATATAATAAATAATAATAATATAATAATAACATAAATAATAATAATATAATAAATAATAATATTTGTATATGAAAATAAATCATGGATAGTTTACACAATGGCCTAAATTTGGTATGCAGGGAGATCGAAAAGTGGGGATTTTGCCCATAGCAACCAATCTGATTCAAGTTCTCAAATTCAGTTTACATACTGGAGAATGTGAGCTCGAATCTGAATGGTTGCTTTGGGCAACATCTCCACTTTCCATCTGAAATTTGCTTGTTTGATTAGACATTTACCTAATTGCAAAGGCATTTCGCTGTTTGCAATGCATTGAGGTCATAATTCAGTTCACTTCAGATCTCTACGTCAGCAAATTATATGTTCATATCACACTTAAATGCTGGGGAGAAGTGTTTGTTGCATGGAACAGTGCTCGAAGTGGGCCGGTATACACCGGTATCACTTACCAGAACTTTTTCCCCTGCTAAGCTCCGCCCCTTGTGTAAGACCAACCCCTCAAGAGCCACAATTGTGTGATACATGTTCCTTCGGATAACTAAACACTGGTAAATATATAGCATTACAATCTATAAATCGCGCCAGAGTCATCATTAGTCACAGCAGAAGGTTGTCTGACGACTAATAAAAAGTTTAGATGTTAGAACCACCTAAATGCATACAGTAATATGCAAACACACCCACCATTCACCTTAGTGGTACACTTTTTCTGCTGATGACATGAGGAACATGCAGTTTATCCATAGGTGAGGTTACCCTGTGCCATTAATCAGATTGACAATAGGCGAGTCGTGAGCTTAGCTGCAAAAATATATCATTGGTGGCTCAGGTCATATGTTCTGGCTGCTAGGTCAGGTCAACTGTTCTGGCTGTCAAACAACAAGAAGTTCAGCCCCTGCGCCCCTGTCCCAGTAACTGCATGTGGTGAGCCATTTCCTCTATACCTCTACTATACTTGTAATGTAAAGTAAATATAGACTCAGACTCCTTTAGATTACCTGTTCCAGCAACAGTTATATATCGATATATCTACATATATACACACATATATATATATATATATATATATCAAATACTTTTACTCTGTTTGCTGTATTATTCCGAGCAGGGCGGCAGGGGAGGGGAAAAGAAAGTAAAACAAAATAAAAAAAACCAAAAAACTAAATTAATAACCGGGAGGTGGTTTTAAAGAGACGGTGCTAGGTCTGCCTAGGGCGCCGCAGACATAGTGCCAGCCCCGTCTGTATATACGTTTAACTTGTCCCTTGCATCTCATTTAAAGATAAAAGCTGGACTTCTATAGACATCTTAGATATACATTTTTGTATTTTCATTCAGGAGAGGGGGAGCATTTTAACCTAAAGCCTGAAAGGACACTTTACTATTATTACTATTTTCCTTTAGTCATCAGCGATGATAAATTGTTCTGAAAATGACAGAAGAAGGAAATAGGCAAAAATACTATGGGAAACTATACGTCCCCCCCCCTCCCTGTAGCCTTCTCCCTCTTCCTACCCCCTCTCTCAACGTCTGCAAAATGGCTTTCATACACTCAAGGCGCCAAATCATTTGACCCAGGTTATCCCAAGAGCCAGGGGTCTTTTCTGCTCGACTGGCTAGACTGGAGCCAAGAGCTCCCCTCCCATTCTTTGGCTGTCAATCCAGGTAATAATCAAAAGGTCTTATCTGTAACCTATTAAGGAATCATTCTCGTTGTCTGGGCTCCAGGACCACGCTGCTGGAGCATTCATGCATTTAACCTGCACAGAGGGAAGAGACAGTAGCTGTTAACACCCCTACCTCCCTTCCTCCCCCCTTCCCATTCCTACAACTCTCTACTCAGTCCCTGGCCCCATCCTCAATGCACTGCGTCTGTTCTCAAGAAATAACTATTGCTCTTCAGATAATGGGCACGGGAACAGCACCAAGTATAGGATCCATGACACCACCCATTATCCAGCGATAATATAGCATAATAATGGGATAAGCTGAGCGAGTACATAAAACATATGTTACATATGATTCTTGCTGCTCAGTGGTACATAGCGGTCTTCGCAATTCCAATCTGGGCCAACAATTACTAATCAGGGAGATTGAAATGTAAGGATGTTGCCCATAGCAACCAATCAAGCTCACATGTATGTAAAATGAAACTGAGAGCTTGAATCAGATTGGTTGCTATGGGCAACATCCCCACTTTTCAATCTACCTGCTTAGTACATTTAGGCCCTGATCTCTGCATGGCCAGACATTGGATAAGTGTGTATCCAGCTTTCCTTCCAGTATCTATCGCTATGTCACTGCAGCTCTCATTACATTCTCAAGTCCATTAGTTTTTAAACCTGTACCCTGTAGCAGCCGTCACACAGTGTGATTCTAGATGTGTGTGGCTCTAGATCATCATTCCCCGGGGGGGTCGAGGAGGAGAGCGCCACA
>JABWIB010013964.1:0-13539 GCA_016617825.1 Platyplectrum ornatum
CGTATGAGGTGTGGGTCACCAAAATCCTGATCAGGGCCCATTAGGCAATCTTAATTGATTACCTAGAGCACCGAGTCCAAGGGGTAGAGAAAGCATCCTTCATTTACATGCCAAGTTATATCATAACCAGGCATAGCCCCTGATGTGTACCTAAGTTATAATCACCTTTTCTCAATGTTCTCCCTCTGACACACCACTCACACAGATAGAAAAATGACAGTTACGTGTCCAGAACTTTACCTTAACTTCTATGCACGCATCGCTCTGCAAAAGGCTGTCATACAGAGAGATTCTGTGCGGAATGACTGTGTATCGCCCCTACACATGGATAATTTGCATGCCATCACATGTAAAATGCAGAATCGAGCATACACTTNACTAGAGCTCCTGATTGGGGAGATAGGATGGCCTACTGGCTCTTATTGGGTCACAGCCCCTGGGTGCCCCTGCCGACGCATGTAAGAACACTGAAATCCAGAGATAGTAAAAAGGGTGAGAGTGAACAGATATAATCATACTGAGAATGACAGCAAAGTGGAATTGGTCAGAAAGGACATACAGCAAAAAAAGAAGACAAGGGCCTACTAAGCAATGAGATTGCAGTGATATTGAAAAGTGGGGAGTTTGCCCATGGCAACCAATCAGATTCAAGCTCTGTTTCATTTTCAATCTCACTGCTTTAGGCCCAGGACTCCAAACCAATATGAACCACAGTCACAATTACTGGGAAAAATGGGCAGGGAAACAAGAAAGTAAGAAGACAACAGATGGGAACAGGAGACTAGNAACTGAAGAGTAATGAGAGCACCAGGAACATAGGAGCAAGGGGCAAAACTCAAATCACAGGGAAAAAAAGTTACTATCCAACAACAGGAACAGTACATGAGACTGACAGAATAGCCTAGAAATGACAGTGTGGGCCACCACTGCCGATTATTAAAGGTGGCTACTCCTGTAATTGGCCAGTGTCCTGGATGCTAAGCATCATGAATCTGCAGAGAGGGTAGTCAATTCCTTCTGGGGAACTGCGGACTGTGTCTCCAGATGGATAATTTGCNATGCAGCAAGTGAATGGGACACATGTAAGATATTTACGCTGTAGCTTTAGAAAAAACTAAAGACTGAAATCAGCTTGTTANAAGGTTGGTCTTTGGTGTCCCATTGAGGGAAAGTGGGGGAGTGACATTGGAACAGACAACACAGCTGCCCTGTATGTTCCAAAGCTGGGACAACCTGGGTGTTCTGCTCACATACGGAGCACGTACGGTGCAGAAAATGCATTGCTCATTTGTCATAGCATCTATTAGAAAATAGGTTCATTTTTGTATGTAAAATAAATAAACATTGCTGTTTTTGTTTTTTAAAAATGTTAAACTTTAAGTTTTTCAAAACATTTGAAATGNGATCTGTATTCTAGAATGTGAACTAGTCTTAATAATGTACAATATTAGTGTATTTGTATCCTAGCAACATGTAAAGTTTTGATCCATTTGACTATTTTACCATTTAAGTTGCCATAATAATACTCTCTGTCCTCTATAAAAAAGATAAGTTAATAACTGTTGTTTATTTACTATAATAAGGAAATGATGAGCAATTTAAATTACAATGATACAAACTTAAATAGCAACCTGATGTTAATATTTGTCAGTGAACGACAAAGGCCAAAAGGAAGTGGAGTTTGTAAATACCAGGTTAGTTGTCCCTTGCATATTTCCTGCAATATATTTTTAGAGTCTTCCTGCATGCAATATACAAATAATCTGTACATTGACTTCATTACAAGCAAATGNATGCTTCCTTTTTACTGTACCTTTGCAAAACACTCTTCTAGGTTTAGTCCACTCTGTCAGTTTCTGCATTGGTTGATGGAATTTACAGAATTAAATACAACATCCCTTTTGTAAACTACAAAACCATTAACACACGCTTCCTTCCAGGATCTTTACAGCACGTACAGNACAGTGCTCCTCTACACTAAACAAATGTGTGATTCCCAGTTACAGGACTTCTTCTAGGACAAGCAAATACTTTGCTACTCGATTTTCATTAACATGATTAACGCCTATTTTTCTTTACTAAAACACTGTATCTACTGTATCAATCTCTATTTTCGTATAGAGTGTGAGCTTCTGGCCAGGGGCCTCCTATCCAACCAATCTGTCTGCTACCACCTAGTCATGTTATAAATTAGTGAAGCGCTACGTAACCTGAGCTTTGTAAAAACCTGATAATAAAGGGTTAAATTAAGTAATTATGACACAGAGAATCCTTTAATCTAACTTACTATTCTTCTGTGAGTCTTTTTTCATGTTAAAGGTAAATTCACTTATTCCATGAATGGATACTTCTTCAAGTTCTGGAAAAAAGTGTTGTTTTTTTAATCAAATATATAAACACATTAAAGTTAATAGCATTTCCTTACACTATTAGAATCAGATGCAAACTATATGGGAAATGTAATATGTGTTGTTATAGAGCGGAAATAAAATATTGTAACATGTTAAATACAGCTATGCATACAGAGAATTGGTTGTCTGGACCTCTTCAAATTTTCTCATTTATGCCAACAGATACTAAAATTAGCAACACTTCAAATCATCTTTCAAGCAATTCCTTGTGTGATTTTCCAGATGTATGTATTTTTTGTAAATCACTGCAAAACTAATTCTTCTTAGAAATGACACTAAGCCATTTACTGGTGTATTTTGTTTTTTTTTCTGAACTATTAACACAAACATGCAGGCATGTAACAACAGAAGGCGCAAGGAATGGGGCTGTTACTGGGCCTGGTGGAAAAAGGGACCATGACAGCGGCTTCTTCCGCACTGTAAGAAAGCTGTCAGAGGATAACAGTATAATACAGTGTCCAGCTGTTTTAAGCCTCAACACAACATGGCTCTACACAGCTCTGCCCAAGTTAGTCGTGTTCTGCCCCTTCATAATTTGAACTATGAGGTAGTTACTTAACATGGGGATTCCTAATGAACAGCCCCGATAATATATTAATATAAAGTGATTAAATCTTATTAACTAACCAGTAAAGTGTAATGTCAAATAGATGACATTATAATGTGTTGCAGCTTTATAGAGTACTATGGTATGTATATTATAGTCTTTTTTATATTGCTGTAGTTGCAGCTCAACACACACTTTTAGGCACATCATCAGCAAATTTAATGCCTCCACACATAACCTTAGATCAAGAAGTCAATATTAGATTCAGCTCCTATGAAAGGCAATATCAATATCATAATTTTTCNTATTACACAAAACAATTCATTAACCCTTTCAAAATGCAGCCTATTTGGTCCCTAATGACCAAGCCCTATTTTACAAATCTGACATGTGTCACTTAATGTGGTAATAACTTTTTAATACTTTTACTTATCCAACTGATTGTGAGACATTGTACTTTAAGTTAGTAGTAAATTTTGGTTGATACAGTCTGTATTTATTCATGAAAAATGTGTAAATGTCACCATTTTCAAAATGTTACAATTTCTGCTTGTAAAACAGATAGTGGTTTTGAGCGGCCTGCTTGTTAGACACCCTCATAAATGACCCCATTTCAAAAACTGCACACCTCAAAGTATCCAGAACTGCATTTTGGAAGTTTATTAACCCTTCAGGTGTTTAACAGGAATTAAAGCAAAATGAGGGTACATTTTTTAAATTTAACCTTTTTTAGCAAATTTTCCATTTTATTCCATTTAACTTTGTAACAGGACAGATGTTAACCAGAAGACAAAATTTTAAATGTAATCCCCTGATTCCAATGATTTTAGAAATATCCCATAAACGGTTATAAAACACTACACACTACACAGTAGGGCTCAGAAGGGAGGGAACACCTTTTGGCTTTTTAATGCAGATTTTGTTGGTATAGTTTTCGTGACCATGTTACATTTGCAGAGCCCCTTTTGTACCAGTACAGTAAAAAACCCTACAATGATACCATTTTGACAGATGACTTAATACAAGTAATGTTACACTTATATTAATGTAAGCACCAATCTCTCTGACAGGTGCCTCCTCCCTGCAGCCTAATGTAAACACAGATCACATCCTAATTAATTGATAGGCACCAGCCTGTCAATGAATTAGGACGTGATCTGTGTTTAAATCAGTCTGCAGGGAGGAGGCACCTGTCAGTAGTTGTAAAGCTGTNATTGGGTAGTAATAATAAACTAGCCAATTACGGTGATCGGGAGGGAGGGGGAGGTGAATTGGGCATCCCCGGATGTTAACATGGATTGCTGCTGTCTGTGACAGCAGCCATCACAACGCTGTCACCCTGCGACATCGCAACACGATGGTTTAAACATCCACCTATGTATGAGTACTGAGTGCTGGATATAAACACATTACCTGTTCCCTAGAGATTTTGTATAACCTTCTTTGTTCCATAACCTATGACTAATGCATGGACAAATATTTAAAAGCTCTTTCTCAGCATACACATATTTTACCATGAGTAATCTATTTATGCAAACAGATAAACAACTTGTAAGGAAGTCCCTACTCTGCAATAACTTAATTAACATCAGGAAAATACCTAGACTAAACTGTATTGTTACAAACAGTAAACAGGTCTAGAATATATATCATAATAGCATAAAAAGGTGGCTATGTATAGGGTGCACAACTAGAAGACACTTTATTAAATACACATGTAAGAGGCTTTAGGCTATAAGCAATATACACACCCAAAGGACTGGATGCAGGCTTACGTACTATTGAACTTACTAGCATAAGTGAGCAGGCAAAACCAAAAACAGTAACGCTGGTCAGTATCTGTGTGCAAAATTCAAAAATAAAGTATTCTCCCTGCATGCAAACACTAACATTCATTTTACCTCCCCTGCAATTCATCATGGTTTCACCCACTTGTGACTTTACGCTCATAAGTTCAGTATGTAATCTGCATGCAGTCCATATCTGCAATTGGAGCTCTGACATTGTATCACTGTGTGATCCAAATCTTGTGTGGATGTGGGGAGACTTTCCAAATACATGGAAAGAAAATTATCAAGCACATTCTTAGTATGTGGTATATATATAATATGACAAATACAATAAAAAATAGGTGAATTACAGAAGTACAGATATATAAATCACATGGATTTGCACTGGAATGTTAAGGTACTCTTCAGACCAGACAAGACTGGTCTGAATTGCTTCCTATATGTGCATGTGATTTGTTTTCATTTATTTAAGAAAGTCCACCTAATACAATATTGGTGGACATTGTTATTATATTTTCTACTCTCACAAATACATTAATATTTTTTCTAATAATGTTGACAAAACATTGAATCAAATTATAAAGTAGTAACACAATCCAGCAGCAATGGACATTTTTATTTTGGTAACTGCTCAATCATTAGAGATCTTATTCAGGTTTGGTCTTTATATTGATAGATCACTTGTGTAAACACCAATATGGAAGAAATAATTTAATAAAAATGGTAATTTTTATAATTGTGATAGGTGGCCATTTTTATGTATGGCAGGTGTCTAAGCTGTCTAGTGAGTAATCTAGTCCAGGGTAGGGGGATGGAGAGAGGTGAATTTGCTTAGGGCAGCATGACATCTAATTGTATATGAAAGTGTTATAGGATGCAATGTTCAACATCAATTTTCATTGTTTTATTGCATTGTTTTATTGCATCTGTTCCACACCTACATACTATAATGAGAGATCCATTTTCTTTTAGAACAATCTGTTACATCTGTTCCACAGCATGGAAGGTGCAGATGTTGAATATAAAACATATATATTATTGTATGAAAAAAATATAATAATTGTTACTTTTCCAATTTCATCCATATGTGTTCCTCTGAGAATAAACATAACCTTGTTAGAATGCCCCTTAATGTTCTTTTTATGCAAAGTGCAGGAATCATTTTTCACATATTAAATAGACACATAACATTACATAAACTAAGCAGTTATATTAAATATCAAAAAGTACCTGAATGTTGAAAGAAAGCTTCTGTTTTCTCATTCATTGCTTTGTTCCAGAACACACAATTGTAGCTTTGACTCATATTTATGAGTTTGATTGTACTTGTTATGTTATAGAAGCCATCTGGGGTCTGAGTTTGGGAAGTAAATGCTGTTGAACTTACATTGCTACTATTTGTTTGCCAGTATACTTCTGCTTTAGGAAAACCTAACGATTGACAAGTCAACAATATTGCTTTGTCTATTGGTGATATATTGATAGACTTCAGAATGGGTGCATAAGAAGCTGCAACAAAAGCGGAACAGAAAATGCGGTCAACCAATTTTAATCTCCCAATTGCAATATACAGTTTCATATGTTCTAATTTATAATTATTTATGAAAAATAGCCATCGCTGTAATTCAATATACAATGTATTTATAATAAAGTAAGTCAGACATGGTTGCTTTTATTACTTAGTTACTGAGCAGGATCATCTGTGCATGTGTAGTGGTCAGTGTCTGATAATTATTTTACATAACACTTCTTGTACTTAAATGGCTACACACACAACTCCCATGTTATAGTTTCTCCCATGTTAAAGTNCTTTATACAGTACTAATCCTGATTGCTATTACTAGTTGTGGCATCTTTAAATAATTATTAATAATTAATAATAATTATTCTATATCCAGGTTCACAATCCAAATGTAATAATTCTGTCTTTCACAAGCCTCCTCACACAGGGTCGGATCGTGACTCCCACACTGGCCGTTCAGGAGTGAACTCTCCTGTCACAACCCCTCTCATCCACTCATAAAGGCAGAGGTCTAGCATCTTATGCTTAAGCTTATGCCTACCTTAAGTGTATCAAGCGGATCAGCTGATGACCGATGTCTGTTCATTTTTCCCCTCTCCTCTCCCCTCCCTGATCCCTTCATTTAAATAGTCCCCCCTGTCCATCTGGTATTGTTGGTGGGTGAGGGGGACTGGTCCGGGCCCAGTGGACATTCTGTGCACTTGTTGTTCCATGCGTGCACATCTGGTGCACGCATGNACACCAGAGCACTTTTAACCCACTTCCGCAAGCNTACAATTAGCGATCCTGATATATAGTGAGTGACTGAAATTATTGTAAGTGGCAACTGCTGACTAGAAGCTTATGCTATAATGAAAGTAATTCATAATTAAATTAATTCATCAAATGAATCATAATGAAGGAGGGCTGGGGAGTAGATCATTGCAATCCCCAGTACAGTCCATAACAGTGCTGCTTTATCCCTATAGCTAAAGAAGGGTCCTTACCGCTGGAAATTCTGTGTATTTGTGCAGAGTTCATAATAAATACTGCTAGCCACTGATCCATGGTTTGAGACTATAGAAATGGGCTCTGTTGGAGGGTACAGTAACATATTGTTCCCATGTGGGACCATCCTATATTCCCTCCTCTCCTGTTTTTTTGCCTTGGTAATAAACCCTTGTTTCCTTCGAAGAGAGGATGAGTAATTTATGGGGAATGGGTTGGACCTCCAATGGTGGGATCAGGATATGAAAAGAAACTGGAAATACCCTTTCATTTACTACACACAGACTAACTGAATATTTACTTAACTCTTTTACAGAATGTGAAGAACACATTTAAGGACTAACCATGGACTTCAAGATGAATTTTCTGGTAATCAGTTCCACCAAGTTCTAATGCACAAATATATCGNCCGGCATCGCTGAGTTGTACATTTTGGATACTTAATCTGGCCTCTCCTTTTTTTAATTCTTCTGTCATTAAAGTGGCTCGCCCATTAAATGTGTTGTCCTGGTTTAAGAAATCTTCTTTCCCATTCCTAAACATTACTACTTGTGTTGAAAATGACTGCGTTGGGTTTGTGTATTGCCAGGAGACTTTTAGGTCACTTATGTTATCATCCTTTGGAAGTGGAAAATGGCAGGTCATTTGTACTNTGTCCCCATATCTTGCAGTGTAACTGAGTTTGGGAGCTGTCACAATGAATAATGCTAAGTGGAAAAAAGAAAAGAATTAAGTTTGTAACAATGCAATTTACCTATGTTNTTATTAATAAATAACACAGCATGAACTTTTAAGGTAATACAGAATTGTCTACAGGGTAATGTAGACATGACACATAATTTCTATGCTAAAGTGACCACTGTACTTCACATGTCCACTCTTTGGACTGGATTCAGACTTATGTACTATTGAACTTATGAGCATAAGTAAGTTTGTTGCACAGTTTCTGGGCNTTCTGATGCTTTGTATTTCTTTGTATATTCTCTACAGCTAAGGGTATTGAAATTGAAAACATTCTGTGCAACTGTTACAGGTAAACATAATTGAATAACAATTTGTCTACTTGTTTTAAAAGGGAATCTTTTGGTGCAGGCTGCAGTCCTTGGCTTATATGTACTAAGAGGCAGGAGTGGCAAAGTGGAGATGTTGCCTATTCTCATTGGTTGCTATGGGCAACATGTCCACTTTTCCTTTNCTGCGTCTTATTAAATAAGCAGTCTAACATAGACACAGACAAGATATTGGTTGACGTACCTAATATTGTGGGGACATCGCACAGCATAACTACAAAAACCAGGACCCAGGACATGTTATATCTGTAACAACACAAGCTATTAAAAATGTATGGAAAAGAAACTGTTTTTGCTTGATGTTATGTATAAATTTTATCAAATATCATGTNTAAACCCAGGATCCTACCATAACATTTCCTTAGCACACCTGCCATGCATGTAAAAGGAAGAAGTAAGAGCTCTATGTATTATCACCCACCCGACCAGTAGCTGCAAAGGATTCCTGTATGGAAACCTGGATAGCACTGAGTGCACCCTGGACCAGCATGTTCAGTCCTCTTGCAAGGGTTGCTTACATAAACCGCTTTAAAATATTACATTTCTTTTTATCCATTTTTTATCCAGAATCGCACCAGTCACCTAAACATAGGTGGATATGTTTAACTTTAGCGAAATAAGAAAATAAAGAAACACAATACAATAAATGCCAAGGAATTTATATATCTTCATGTTTGTTGTGTAGATATAAGTACTGAATTGCATACAGTACCTTTTGTGAAATCCCCAGGTCAACCACTGAACTGGAACTNGTGATCCTGTGGGTGAACACCTAATATTAAAGTGGCATAAATAATAATAGCAAAGTACACACGTTGTATAATAGTATTTGTGTTTGAATTGAGTATAAGATATAAAATAACAGCACATAATCTTAGTTAAAGATTAGTCATTTCCAACATGAGTAATTCATAACACACAATTGTATTACAATTTACAGCTCTTTACAGCGTAAGTTCTATTTCCAAGCGTTTCCGCATGAATGCATATGATGTTTATTTATTTATTAATGTATTATTTTTTCCAAATACTTATTGAATGTATTCTTTTTTCCAAATACTTAATATAAACACATTTTTCTACTTTACAGGAGGTATGAGTGTATTTGTANAGCAAATGCTAAGCNGTTGCCTCCCATGAGGCAGGACTCTCAATCCCCATGNTGTCAGCCCTTGGTTTCTCCTGGGAGGGAATTTGGCAACCCTGGGATAGACTTTAGAATACATGGCTGTAACATTTAGTTTCGTAGCAAAGGAGCCGTGCTCTCAGAATGTACGGACATGTATCCGGATCACCAAACTAGGGTAGCTTCATAAAGCTGACACCTCTTTTTAGGAGCCAAATGCAGCATCTCCAGGCAATGCTATCCTGCCCTCCCCTCTCCACTAAAGAATAATATGCTTGCTGTGAATCTGTGATACCTCAAGGGATGTAATGAAGCCAATTGTGTATACTTATATACTTTCATTTTCTTTTCATAGATTGAGATTGGTTTTTATGTTCATGTAAATGAAAACTGTTAGGCAAATTACGTGAAATATAAAATCAGCTGCTTCTCAGCAGGTCAGTAATAAAAGGACATAAATAGCTCAGCTGGTTCCTGTAAGCGTCAATAAGTAGTATAATTACTGATATGTATGGGCTGTGACAGCCCCGGGTTCTGTGGGGCTCTAAGATAAATATTATAAGGATACCCATCAAACATTAAAAATAACAGGATACTCCCTACCACCCATAATTTTTATGTGACAATTAGAAGTCCTACAATTTTGGCCATTTCTCCTGATATCCCAGGAGAGTTGACAAATCTCCCGGCACCTGGGCTNAAGGTAGTGATTCAACNTTAATCACATCCTTCAGCCCCAATTGTTACTATGGCTTAGTGACGTTAAATCCCACCCATAGTAAAAGTTCACATTTGCCACCCAGGGGCAGAGCTTGAGGCTTGATTTATGCAAACCAAAAGTCGTCAACCCTGATGTATGTACGTATCTGAGTATGAATTGTAATCAATTTAGTTTTTAAACAAATGAATCAGTTGTGCATAGAGAACGCTTTCTAAAGTTAGCCATGACAATCTACCTTCCTTTTTCCCTGCACAATCACAATCCGGTATGGTAATTTTAAAGAAATGAACTTTGTTATGTGGAGAGCAAGCACTTTTATTTATAATGGAGAAACAAATGTAATCTTTAAAATGCTTTACTATTAGAACTGCTATTCAAGTGTCAATACTAAATATACACCTATATATCCATTTATAAGAATAAATCCCCAAACATGACAACTAAAGGTGATTTTTTTCAATTGTTGATAAACCCAAAGGCACGATGCATGAGGATCCAATAACCTGACATATCCACACATATGAGTGATCAAATCCTAAACGCTCCCCTTTCATGTATGCACTTCTAAAACCCATACCCTGGCTTGGGCAGTTTGGAAGACTGGGTTGGTACGCAGGTAGTTAACATGCCTATGTTACACATGATAATATCAAGTCACGCCCACTTTAAGTGTTATCCGGCCCCACTGACCCATATTGTGTCTGGGATTTGTATAAAGCGGATTAGGTTATGATAAGGTAGCAGAGAAGCATTGACATGCAAAGAACTCAAAGACAGGTAAAATTGAATATGATTGCAAAGAAAAAAGATAATTTGAATGACATCACACACACACATTACTGCATTCTCNTAGTCCTCGCCATACTTGCAATATATGAAGAACAATGACCTCTCCTAAATCATTATATCCAGATAGCAGTAGTCACCAGAACTAGCATCACTCTGAGCTCTGCTTCCTCTATAAAGTAAACACAGGGGTTAACCACATTTCTGCATTAGCAAGCGAAAAATATCTGAATGTGCTTATTTTTCTGTAAATGTCGCATGATGTTAATATTCAGGGAATCCCCTAGAACTTCCTTTTAAAAATTCATATTGTAAACATTAGTGCCACAATGATAACCCCGATCAATCTGTTTTGCATTTTTCACATACAGTTTATAAATGATGTGCTATTGACTGCATCTCAGGAAATGAACCTACACGTGCAAGGGTGTGCGCAAAACTCCATTCATTGCTGTGTGCCCCCTTACCCCTGCCAGTGTCAACATACATGGCCCTGGACAGGTTCATGGGCCCAGGTGCTTCAAGGACTTTGCAACATTAATATGTAGTCATTGATAGAGGTGGCCTGTTTTTATTCAGGNGAATCTGCCACCTTCTAGGAAGCGAACCAATGGCATGTGACTCCCACCTTTGGGAAGAAGGGGCCTGCCGTGGGACATTCACAAAGGACTTCAGGAAGTAAACCGTGGACTGGAGGGGGTAGTGATAGGCTCAGTGGTGGGATTCAAATAAATTAACAACCGGTTCTATGCACAGTGGCTCCACCCTGTCTCCACCCAAGACCCGCCTATTCCCATCTGCGATTGGGACAACATTTAATTTTTACATATAAAAAAAAAACTAAAACACCAGTTTGTCCATTAACCCTAATAATTGCTGAATATATGTAGACTACTGAGATCTGAAAAACATAAATGTTCTGTATAGATCAGTGGTTCCCAAACTTTCTCAGTCGAGGCACCCTTAGGGTCTCCATAATTTTTCACGGCACCCCTAAGACATAATAATTTCTAATTTTTAAGTTTTTGAGTCAGAACAGAGTAATAACTATTTAAGTAAAGACAGAAATACTTCAGACTGATATTAAATCTTGTTTATCTCCTATACATGAAGTAAAATTGTGCTTCTAAGTAATACTAACAACATAGCACCACGTTGGAAACAACATTCCGTGGCAACCCAGTGAGAGCGTCGCAGCACCCCAGGGAGTCTAGGCACACAGTTTGGGAACCACTGGTATAGATGATTTTCTATATGTAATTATGCTGCTGATGTTTCCTACTTACACTTATGTTCTGGCGACCAGTCCCGGTTATTATCTGGGCGCTGGGCAGAGATGCGCAGTGTTTGTGCAGCATAACTAAGTTTAATGAGCACAGCTGGCAGTCATTAACAACCGGTTCCGAGAACCAATAACTAATATTAGGAAGAGGTTCTATAGATGAGATGAGGTGAGAACCTGCTGAACCCCACCACTGGATAGGCTGTTACAGGGGTACTTAGAGAGGGGGATGGGTTACAAATTACCTGGTGCACTGGGTTGGGTTACAAATTACCAGCACTGCTGCTTATTTTTTTGTTTTGGTCCTGACTGACAATGACTTCCAAAGGGCTATATGGGTTCCGCATTGCATAGTAGTAGCAGCAGCAGAAAATATTTATAATAAAAGCATAGCTGCTGTCAGCCAGGACCTGCAATGCCTCGATGGCGCCATTCATAGGAGAGAGTGTCTCAAAGGAGAGAAGAAGAGGGTTCACTGCAAAGGTAAGTAAATTATGTTTAGGCTCATTGAAGGAATAGTTTAGCGATTGGGAAGAGGGTAGAGATTAGAAGGCTGGAGACACAGTTACGCTCCAGTTGTTTGGACAGTCCACCCTTCACTAGCACATCTTTAATAATCAGCTATGGAGGTAGGTATCTGTACTGTGGCCCACTTGGCAGCCTTGGGCAGACAGAGTCGTTAGAGTTAGGCTGCAGTACATAGAGGTTTAAGATTAGGCTGATAGAAAGGCAAGGTTAGACTGCGGGACATGAAGGGGTAAGGTTAAGATGAAGTACTTGTCACCATTGGAGATATTGCATCCTGATTACCCATGGTGACCATGGTGTCTTCTCTGGTGTAGTCTGGTGGATCACATCATACTAGCAAACCACACCCAAACAAATTGATGTATCTCACAGGTTTTTCAGATGTTAATAATATTTACTAAAAACATGGTAANATCCTGAAATATACATGTTTTTGTAGAATGATCCTTATTCTAGTTTGACTTAGGAGACAGTTTAATTATTCTTAAAAACTAAATAAATAAACCAATAAACAAACAAATACATTTATTATTATTTTTTTCATTATATTATTATTATTATTATTAATAATAATAATAATAATAATAATAATAATAATCCCACTTTTAGAATAACTTATAAAAGGTGGTATTTATGTATGTTAAATTAACTTGAGACAGTGCTATTGGAAAATAAATAGGGAAAATAATTATTTGTATACCAGATACATTAAAATAAGCAAATATTTAAGCCATACCTTATTGCAAAGATGGAAACTTTATTTGCAAAT
>JABWIB010013965.1:0-10175 GCA_016617825.1 Platyplectrum ornatum
TATCACTGCACTCTCCTTCTTTGTTGTTTTGGATGAGCCCCCTCTCTTTCCCCGTCTTCTTGGAACCCTCTTTTTAGGGGGGAGGCTATCCGTATATTTTCCTTTAGGAGGCTTTTTTGTTTGGTATCTATGTTGTGTGGGGCTGGAGATAAAAAANCAGACTCATTACTGTTCTGGCTCGAATTGTTAGGAAGAATAGTGTCAGAAGTATGGGGAATTTGTGTGGATGTCCCTTCCCCCAGGTCTATACATTGGTTAGACAGGGTATATTGAGGGGAGGGTAAAGTCCTGGAAAAAGAAAGATCCCCCCAGAAAAACAGCTATGCGCACATATTCTGAGGTGTTGCGGAAAGGGGGAAATAAATCTGATACTTCCAGAAAGAAGGGAGAAACCCCCAAGGTAGGGATCCCACACACTCCCAATGAACCCCCCACCCTGTCTAACCAATGTATAGACCTGGGGGAAGGGACATCCACACAAATTCCCCATACNTCTGACACTATTCTTCCTAACAATTCGAGCCTACTGCATTATGAGTGGTGCTTCTTGGGATTACTCGGCTATTGCCTTGAGAAAGCTACATTTTTAGCGAAACGCGTTGACTGGACACTGCTCACTCTATATTTATATGTAGTCACATGCTCATTTATTATCTAGCTGCTGCNTGTTCTATTGTGTTTATAATACACTGCTATTGACTAATAGAAGTCTTCATTGCACTGAGCCCCATTAGATTATAGCGTTTTATCTGGGGCACTGGTTGTTATCAATAAGATACATTTGTAGCGGTTTATAATAACACTACCAGCTCATTCACAGAGGCCCTTTTTTGCTACTTTTGTAGCATACTGTCATCTGGTTTGGCAGCAAGCCATCAGCCTGTCTAAGGCAATGTTATGAGCCTTTATTGATTCAGCTACTAGAGTGAACAATTTATTTTATATTTTATCCACCTTTTTCATACTTTTTGCACCATTCTTTCTCTCTCTCTTTTTAACTTTGTTGGGACTATTACCCCATTGGTTTTATTAATATTTATAATAAAGTTAGCATTTTATTTATTTACGTTACTTGTGTCCAGGCATTAGGGTGCACCTTTATTCAGCCTACTTTTCTCTGCTTTGGATTCTGTATATATAGGCTGTGGTAGCACCTCTCATGGGTGAGTGGATCTACTGATGTATAATTACACCTTATTTATAACTATACTACTGTTGAAAACCCCCCCTGAGAATTTTGCCCGCATATGATATCATTAGAGAGTGCGGTTCATTTTTTGTGGAGGGTTGTAAAACTAAGCATATACTGTGCTGTGATGTTGTACATATAAGTGCAGTTAATTGTAATACTTATTAACAAAGTACGTGCAAATGAATTTGCTTTAAATAACTTTATTTAATATTTATTTTTTCTTTCAGAATATACCAGTAAGGGAATCTAGCTCTGTTTGTAATGTCATGTTCAGGTGCCCACTAACTGGGGAAATAATGAGAAGAGAGGAGCTAGACACGCACATAAGAAAATCTATACAGATGGTTAGTGTTAGTGTTGTCTGCTTATACCTTTTGAAATGTTAGATTGATTTTAATAAGATTCTGTCTTTTCTTTTTGATATAGTTATCTATCACAGATCCAATTTCTGCATCTGTCATGAAGATTCACACATTTAACAAAGACAGAGATAAAGTAAAACTGGGTGTTGAGACAATGGCAAAGTAAGGAACAAATAAATGTTACATTGTTGCTTTTTTTTATTTAAATCTGACTTTGTTTTTTTACTTTTTTTCCCACAGCCTGTCATTGTAATTACGAACATACATTTTGTTGTCAAACCACATTAAAGTCAATTGTAGTTGTCAAATCATTGTGCTTACATTTTTCTAACTTAGTATTAAGTGCATAAAAGCATTGTTTTTAATGTTCACCGCCATCACATATTTTCCTCAACTTGTGGTCATTTACTTCTAGAGCCCTTTGTTAGACTATAGCATAGCCTGGAGTTTTCCAAGGGGGTAATAGCAAATGTCATTTACGATATAATATAGGCTGCCATTACGGATTACAATTTGTTAAGGAACAAGGTGGGCAGTAGATAGTACAAAATCTTCGTTAGGATTGTCATTTTGAAAGCAGCAATGCCAAAACAAACATCTGGAGTGACAGTGGGCATCCCTGGCACGTGCCCTTGGAAATAGAAAAGTTGCTAGTCAAAAAAAACATTATAGAACACTCTGGCCAAGGGGTATGTATACATGGCCAAAATAGCATGAAGGATAGGTCCCTGAAAGCCAAGTTTGTGGAGGACAGCCCGCATGTATCGCCAGTGCAGGAAAATCCCCTGGTCCTGAGTAAAAGATAAAAAGTCCACAATATCCAGCACCCTATGGGTAACATCGAATGCCTGTCTGTCAACAACAAACCCAATCTGAACCCAGGGGTTCCACCAACAATTTAGTGTAAAGTTTCAGGTCAGTGTTAAGAAGGGCTATTGGGAAACACATTAACAACATTAACATTAACCTAGCAGTAAGCAGAAATATAAAACAGTATGGCTGGAGTCGACATTAAGAAGTAGACTGAGCCCACTCACAGATCCGAAGCAGCATCACTTGTCGCCGACGGGGGTCAAGATAGATTTCTCAGCTGACGCCTGGGAGGGTCACTTTTGATGGGGATGTCCAAGAAGTAGTGGACTAGGAGTTTCACTGGGAATACTGAATATCCTTGACCCATACAGCAGAGGTCAGAGAGTCATAGTCCTGGCGATGTAGGAGCAGATAGGTCAGAGAGGAGCTGAAGGCCCCGGTGAAGATTGGAACCATCCAGGTTGCAGGCCCACAGAGCAAATTTTTCTTCATGTGGAAGAACTGGATCCGCATCAGGGTATCTTGGGACTGCAAAGGGAAGTAATCTTCTAGGTCCATGACTTTGAGCTTAAGAAGGTTCGCATCATTTGCTGAATGTTCCGTGTGTCAGTCAAGCTGTTATGGAATTAAATCAACTCCTCTTTCCTTGTCTGGAGGTTGTCTGTGCTGTTCTCATGCTCAGTAACAGTCGAAGTAAGCTCCTGAACAGTAGCCTCATATCTGTAATATCAGAGCAAAGGGCCACGATTATTTGGTACAGGGTCTTCACTGTGATAGGAGCATGGCACCCTATGTTGTGGCAGAGAGTGTGTCAGGGACCGCACGAGAGGTGTCAGTATAAGAGAAGCAAGGGTGTGCAGATACACAGTGAAGGTCCAAGCAGGACAAGACGGTATGTGGCGACTATGCAATCAGAAGGTCGTGGCAACGCCTCAGGGGAGGAAGGAAGGCAGCGAACAGATGATACATATCGTAGAGAGTGTCTTTGTAGGCAGTGTATAAGGAAATGTGGAGTAGATGGAGAGACTGCCAGTGATGTATGTCNTCAGTACCAAAGAAAATATGTCATAACTAAGAGGGAGGTGAACATTTTTTGTTATCTCTGTAATGGTCAAATAGCAGTTTTTTTAAAAAAAAAATTCTTGCACATAATTAAAAACCTTTGTGATAATAGCAAGTTTAACCAACATTCATATAGAAATGTTTTCTCAACAATGCACTATTTTCCCTTTCTTTTTTAGGTACCTTAATAACATTATTGGAAATCCTGGTGAGGAGAAGTATCTTAAAATTAAACTATCAAACAAAGTTTTTCAGGTAAGGCCTTGTTATGTCAGTGTTACTTCAATGTTCCAAAAACGGTTGTGTATATCACATTGTCTTGTTTCTTAACTTAGGAAAAAATCAGTTGTCTGGAAGGAGCTTGTGATTTTTTTGAGGCTGTTGGATTTGAGAAGAAAAAACTGTCTTCTCCTGGACAAGGTAAATGTTTTTGAGGAAGTATGTGATTTTTTGAAATGACTAGGTTTCCTAGTGGGCAAACCTGTCTTGGCAGTGCCTGTCTTTCTCTCATGGTAAAGGGTATTGGGAAAACTAAATGAAAAACAAAAGATTCTTACTTTATTTCATCATCTATATGTAAACGCTTCCAGCTATATAAATCCTTATATTTAACATAAACTATTATAATACACAGTGTTGTAAACAGCACCAATGGTTTACAGATCTGTCTTCCAGCTGTTAGGTAGGGATAGTGCAATGTTCTGTGAAAGGTGGGAAATGATCTAGCATTGCTATATGCTCTCTAGTTTTGAAAGTAGATATGACTATGGGCTCTATATGTATATATATTTATATACAGCTTACATTCACTGTGAACGATGCTGCTGCAGGCTCGCTTCAATTCAAGCATGCCAGCATTGTTCACAGTATTCAAAAAGAACTCACCTTTTTGATAAAGTCCCGCGAGGACAAAGTGTAATAGAAATACTTTTATACTTATATACTTTTTAAATTTTTAAAAAAGAATGCATGCTCCCCAGCCACAATAGTCTTTATAAATCAATGACATAATTAATGAAACAGACAGTCTAATTTAATAACAGTCATATTCTAGCTCTCTGTGATTAGTCATTGGGTTTCTGTGGTGAAAGCAATTCTACACAGTGTCATATTTTGTAGAATTGTTTTTCTTTATTACACATAACTATTACAACAAAAAGAATGTGAACAGTGACATTTTTTTTTTCAATTAACATTGTAGATTTGCAAGAGGAATTCTACATATTGAATAGTAAAGCCCTTGAGAACTTGGATGACTTACAGCACTATAAGGATTGTTTGTTAAGTACAGAACCAATGAAGGCCACTCTTGACAGGCAACTACGTATATTTGCACCTTCACTTCAGGCTGCAAAATTTAACCTACCTGATGACTTCTACAAGTTAACTGCAGAGGAGTTAAAACGTGAACAGCAACTGAGGTGACAGGCAACCGTTAATACAAACATTGAAACTTCATATTGTCATTTAAAGAAATGCTGTTAAATGATTTACTTCCATTCTCTTTATGCTCACTCTGCAGTTTCATCCTACATATGATGTATATTTAAAACATACTGAATTTTTGAGAAACTGATTACGTTTTGAGTAAATATAATTGATGCTAATTCCCATGACAGCATGTTAATCATGGGTTAATTCCCCTCCCTGGAGTTTGACAGGAAAGAGAATCCTCAGATGACTATATAAGCAATCCCCTTCCTTTGTTTGGCTTACCTGCTTGTCCGCATGTTGTCCACACTGATCCGGCATTATGCAGGCAGGGATATGATGCAGGTGACCGGCCTCTAGGTGTCTCCTAGCTCCGGCAGTAGCAGCCATGCCAGCCCCCCACGTGAGACCACGGGTGGAAATGACATCAAAGATCTGGGGCTTCGGGCACTAGAGCTAATAGGATGGTTGTTCATTTTGTTGCCATTTAATTGGGGCCCATTTCTTGCTATTAATGTCTGTGAATTCTTCTGCTACTATTTGTGATTCAGGGGCATCAACATTTTGTGTTGGGGGTGCAAAATATTTTTCCATTTTTCCATTTTTCCCTTGATTTAACAAGAGTTGCTCCCTCCACGCTCTTTATTTAATCAAAGGTATATGTGCACGCATGCAGACCTTAGGTCATGTGTCTGCTTCAGACAAATAATCAGTGTGCAGGAAGGAGGAAGGGGCCTACGTCTGGTCCGAAGTAAAATAGATTGCTCAGGAAACCAGCGTAATATACCATCGTAAATTACACTGGATGTTCGATTGATGAGCCATCTATATGACTTTTTCTCATACTGACACAGAGGCTTCCTGCACTCCTGTGGGTGGCACCCTCTTCATATTTGGAGGGGGGGGGGTGTGAATTGTNCCTTCACCCCTTGTTTCCGACACCTATGTTGTGATTGTGATTGAGAGTGGCAGGCAGCAACCATCTCCTCAGATGGAGTTAGTCAAGCATTTTAAAACTGCCATGAGTGAATCCTTTATTACTAAAGAGTACTTAAAGAAATATTATGTCAAAAGACCTTGCACTATTATTTCTAATGATTCACAGAGATCAGAGTACGGTGAGATTGCACAAGTCTAAGATTCCATATGCGTCCGATAGGGGATATGTAGGTTCGCAGAAGCAGATGGCTAGTTTCAGTTGAGACCTTGTGGATAGTCTTCCAAAACTGATATGCAAGTCTTTCAAAATTCACGAATCAAAGAAGGATTTACAAATCCAGGATTTGCTTTTTTCTAAAACTAGAAAGAATGAGTGAAATTTCCCTTTATCTCAAGCTTACTGATGTCATATTTAATCAATGGCAGCATCCTGATAAAAGGGTTATCCGGTAAATTGGCTAAGGTCCATCCTTTCTCTCATATGGATGTAAAAAAATGGGAGGACCCTCCAAAAGTGGACACAGAAATTGCCAGGTTATCCAGGAAGACAATACTCCCGCTTGAGGATGCTAATTCGTTTTGGGATTCTATGGACAGAAAAATTGAAATGGAGCTCAAAAATCAGCATGCTTTTCTGAGATCATCTCTAAGGCCTAACTAACTAATGGTGGCTGTCACAATCACATCCAGAGTCCTTAGAATCTGGTGCAATGAGCTGGAATCGTCAGTTTTGAAGGGGATCAGTAGTAATGACATCCATAAGTGGTGAAATTCATGTGCAAGTCCACAATAGACAGACTATCAACCAGAGCAGGTGGCAACATGGCTGTGACACATATGGCTTTGTTGTCTCTTCCCTTACTAGGTCACTATTTGTTTGGGTCCAGGTTGGATTATATCTTTTCCAAGACTTCAAGTGGAAGATCAAGTTGGTTACAGCAAGACAGGACATAGGTTTGCTAACAAGTCTAAGAGATCTTCCCAGATACAAGGAGGATTCATTGTTCTGTCCTGGTAGGAGTTTCCTAAGACAAGATACTTATTCTTCTAAGAGGTGAACAGAATGTTCTTATGAAGCTGCTGGAACTCCAACCATTCATCCTGTGGGAGGAAGATTGAAGGAATTTCTTCCAATCTGGCAACAATCCATCTCAGACAAGTGGGTCCTCAGTGCCGTGCGTTTTGGCTAAAAAATTAAATTTTTAGATCCTCTAAGACCCCTTTTCAAAGTGTCCTAAACTCCCAGTTCTGCATTTCAAAAAGAAAGCTTGGCGCACTTCCTGCAGGAAGAACTATAAAATCCAAAAGCGCAGTGGTATTCTACCTCAACAAAGGTACCAAAAGTCAGAGTTTACTGCAATTAATTCTTCCTTCTTTCCTTTGGGCAGAAAGACATCTGGTAAAGTGTCAGCAGTCTTCATTCCCGGAGAGTGAAACGCAGTCAAAAGTACTTAAGAAGACATGTGATCCATCCAGGAAAATGGGAGTTGGGCCAGAAGGTGTTCGACACATTATAAGGAAATGGTGAACCTTACGAGAAGCAAAGAAAAGGTAAAAAATATGTTACAAAGAACAACGATCCAAGGCCAATTGCAGTGAGCGCTCTTGAGCTCCTATGGGCATTCATTCTAATTTATGTTGTTTCGTCTATACCCCTGATACCTCAGGTCCTCATGATTCAGGAGGGGACAGCTCTGACTATTGCTATTTTACGACACTGGCCCAGAGTGACTTGGTTCGGAAATGCACTTTGCATGTCAGCAAAACAAGACAGTGTGTACCATCCGAACCCCGAAGGCTTGAGCCTGATGGCCTGGCTCTTGGAAACAGGACCCTTAAGGACAAGGGATTCTCAGACCTTGTTATAGCTACTTTACTTAAGGTCTTTTCACTTCAGTGCTTTTAAGTTTCAAATATCTATCTAAATTTCAAATATATACGTTGAGTGGGAAGTCAATCCCACCAAGTGCATAACATAAACCTAGCCTTCCAGTCCGCCAAAACCCTACAGAGACAATCCTTAATAGAAACCAAAAAAAAAACCCACTGGAGATCCAGACAAAATTTTATTCATAACTCAATACAACAATCAGGCCAACTCAATAAATAAAATACTCAAAAAAAACATTGGTATGTACAGAGTGAAACATTGCAATATATCATAGGAGAAAAATCTGAAATAGTTTACCGCAGTGCCCTAACCATACATCTAAAAATAGACAATAATCCACCTCTTGTAAATGCTTCTCCCTTAGTGGCCAATGCATCAGCTGCAAAACACCCAATTACAGAAATCCCACACCCACTGAGGTATTCCATTCCTAAAAAACAAAACAAGAGTTTAAGATCTGCGATACAGTAGAAAAAACCTGTATCGCAAAACATCTCAGAAACATATGTAACAGCATGGAAACACACAGTTTGCCTAACCACTTCAAACAATACCACAACCATTACCCCATGTGTCTGAAGTTCATAGGGATACAACAACTGAATAAAGATTGATGTGGAGGAGACATGACCAAGAAAATTAATTAACTAGAATTACAAACAAACATTACAACCCAAAGGCAAGAACATAGATCTGATTTCAACAGAGCCATAACTTACGGTAAATCATGGGCAATTTACCAGTAATTAAATGTGTGCGCCCTCGGCTTATAAGTCATTGTCCTGGAAGATCCAGGAATGTTAGCACGCTGTTGGGTCTGCGTTACAGTTATCAATACACATAGCCAAATCTGGCTTGCAGCCTTCTTAGGTCTCCTGTCTTCTGAGCCCAAAGAGCTTACACAGGCATTATAGTGTGCTGTATGNGTTACACCATGGCACAGTAGATTTACATTGCCTTATATGCCGTATATTAACCCTGCACATGCGGGAAAGAGGGGGACAATAGATACATATAGGGGAAGATCGATAGGAGCTGGGACATAGAGACCAGAGACAATGCAGTCCTATGGGAGCAATGATCCATCAGTAACATGAGTGAGATTTAGTAAATTTATTAAAAGATAGTAATCGTGCTCACAATACTCAATGTATGTTTCCTGATGTTTGTCAGCCCTTGTGAACATCTATGTACTGTTGTAGTCCTGTTAAGCTCCTTATGATCTATCACTGTGATCGGTGGCACTCCAAGTAACACCTTTTATGTGGGTTCATATCCAAACCAGAGGATTGTGTAAGCAGTTGGGGTACTTAGTGAACAAGGGACTCCCCAATATCCCTACATGCGTTTCGCAGTGACTTTGTCATGGGGAAGGAGAATGCACACTGCATGATTCATATCTGCTGAAATTAATAATGAGTTCAGCCAATCCCTATCATTCAGGCCGGGGTGGCTCACTTGCTGCATAGTCATCAAGTCCAAATAAATGATTTGCTTTCATTGCTATTACTAAACTACACAAAGGACTTAATGCCTTTATGCAGACATTACTTTAGTTGAAAAATAATCTCAATGAGTAACTATATGCTACAAATTGCATGTATTAAATATATTCAAAAAGACATCTCATTCAGCAACCATTCATATGTAATCTCTCATACCACAGTCAAATAAACGATTGAACTTGTACTTATTTTTTCAAAAGATACCAGTTTTATGTCATATCACTGAATTACTCAGTAATTCCATTATTTCCATGGTTGTAACTCATTTCAATCTCATTTTAACAACTCATGAAAGTGGGGATGTTGCCCATAGCAACCAATCTTACTGCTTAGTACATTTAGGCCTTTGTCTAAGCTTTCCCACTTCTCTCACCTTTCTGCCTGTGAAGCCTAGAACCTGCACCAGCTTTCACTTGTCCTGCCATTTAGTGTCCCTTTTTATTTGCCCATACATCCATACTGTATGTATGTTCCCCTATTTTTTGTCTAAACATTCAGGCCTAAATTTACTGAACTGCGGGATTTGAAAAGTGGGGCTGTTGCCCATAACAACCAATCAGATACAAGCTCATGTTCTNCAGTATGTATAATGAAACAACATCCCCACTTTTCCAATCCAGCAGTTTAGTAAATGTAATCCTCGGTGTCTGCACCTATTATTTGTGGAGCCATTCAGTGTCTGCCCCTTGTCCAGCAACAGCAGTTACGTGATTGTCGAAGTAAAGAGTAAACCATAGTGCTTTGTGTCAGTAGGCCTCAATTAACAGCTAGTTGTAAATATTCCTGCTGCATTAGAAATATTCCTTTCTAATGCAGCACTCCCAACAATCAGAAACTGTGCCTTTATTATACATTAAATGTATGGAAAACATACATTAAGTTTGATTCATTATTTTGTATCAATACAAGGCATTATTATTTATTTATTAACAGGTTTTTATATAGCGCCATCAGATTACGTAGCGCTTTACAATTTAACA
>JABWIB010013970.1:0-13911 GCA_016617825.1 Platyplectrum ornatum
TCATTTACTCAGGGAACTGAATCATTCCATCCAAAATACAAAAATATGCATTTTTAACATAGTTTTTTTTAATTAGTTCATTTTTTCTACATAATCAAAAATATAAAAATATATATATATATATATATATATATATATATATATATATATATATATATATATATATATAAAATATTTTTCTTATTGGAGGAATGTCCCTTTAAGAAAAAAATATATGGTTTAACCTGCGCTAGGCAAAAAATAGTTATATAATCATTAGGTCCAGAGTGAATGAAGCAAATACAAATACAAGTGGTTGAAAAGTTTAAATTAAATTTTACTTATAAATATAACATGTTAAAAACAGTGAAGATAATACATTGTTGCACCGATTAAACTGCCTTAATTGCTATGATGATATGCTTTAGTCCAGAGGTTCCCTGGACTATTGTGTATTAGGGGTGCCTTAAAAAATTATGGAGACGCTAAGGGTGCCTCAACTGAGAAAGTTTTTCTCAGTTGAGGCACCCTTAGCGTCTCCATAATTTTTTAAGGCACCCCTAATACACAATAAATTCAAATTTTTTAAGTTTTTCAGTCAAAATCGTGTAATAACTATTTAGGTAAAAACAGAAATACTTCAGGATGACATCAAATCTTGTGTTGCTCCTATACAAGACGTAAAATTGTGTTTCTAAGACACAATAGCAATGTGGCACCATATCAGAAAAATCATTCCACGGCACACCAATGAGAGCGTCGCGGCACCCCAGGGAGCCACGGCACACAGTTTGGGAACCACTGCTTTAGTCTACAGTTCTTTTGAGTATGTCTCACCAAGAGAAAGAGTCACAATTGTCACAATACCTAGATGCTCCCAGGGGAATAAGTTGATGAACGTTTTTAAGTCCCGAATGTTCACCAACTACTACTTATCACTGACCGGTATACTCGGCTGCCATCGGGGATCCAGTTCAGTTAAAGAAGCCGCCAATATGACTTTCAAGTGGAGATGAGGCTGTTGATTATAGGTGTTTATCCCTGCAAACAGAGTGGCGTTCCTCTCACAAAACCACACAACGCTGCAGGTCACTCATTCCAATAGTTTCCTTTCCAGGGAGTGTATAAGCACGCCTGCAGCTTCTCAGCAGTGGTGTGCAGTGACCTCCCCTCAGTACCAGAAAGGTTGCGGTATTTTAGTAGGTCAACTTCACAGCAAGCTTTAGTTTTTTGGCAGTAAAGGTGTATAGATAAGTGCAACAAGTGAAGGCTCAGTGTCACGTTTCGTATGTCTATGGACTTTTTCAAGCTGGCCAGGTATTGTGACATTTGTGGCAACTCTTGGTGAGACACACTCAAAAGAACAATGTATTATCGTCACTGTTTATAACATGTTTTATTTATAAGTATCAGTAAAATTCTATGTTAACTTTTCAACCACTTGTATTTGTATTTGCTTCAGTCACTCTAGTTTAAATTACATCTAAGGTTGTCCTAGCGAAGTATCTTTCACTTAATTGTGAAAGATCTAAAATCTAGTTTCAAGGTGGTCAAAGATGGCTACTGCTTCATATTGTTCTGTGAAANTACCTACATTAATATATTTGTGTATATACAGTATTGTTTTATTTGCCTTCATGAANCTATTTATTGTATGAAGAGAAAGTTTATTGTAAATATGCCTTATACATTTTCAGGGAGTTTGGCTGGAGAGATCCAGAACTGCCAGAAGTAATACAAATGTTGCAACATCAGTTCCCTTCTGTTCAATCCAATGCAGCTGCCTATCTTCAACATTTATGTTTTGGAGACAATAAAATCAAAGCGGAGGTAAGTAAATGTTAATATGGTAAATGTATATAATATATATTATTCTTAATTTTTTTCATGATTTCCCTGACTCCTAACAAACAGACAAATAGGCAGAAAATTGGCACAGCATCAGACGCATCTGATAATCGGGTGAATAGCAATAGTGAATATGCCCGCATTAGTCTACCGTTAAATGAACATTCCCTTGTTGTAATTGCTGAAAAATTGCTGGTTTCCAAGCAGAATTGAATGTACTGTATATATGAGACCAGAGGTCCAGCACTTGATATGGACCTTCCCACGTGTCAATTACACAAACAGAACGTAAGAAATTTTGAATCATTACTTATTTGCCAGGCTCAATATCATAACAATTAGGTTATGGCATCCAGAGCTTTATAGCTCTCTGCTATTTCTTGAGTTGTTTACTCATCAGTATAAGATATCAGACTGTCACTTCATTATAGTAATTTAAATCGTCCTGGGGATCTACCATAACATGTGGTTTTCATCCAAACAAAAAATTAATTCTCAATCTGGTGTAATTCTCATACTTTGGAGGACTAAGTGCAATGCTGCAGGGCAGGCTAAGTCTGTTTCGGCCATCACTTACATACCGAGCTCATTTTGTATAGTACCAATAAAACTTTTAATTTTTCCACTGGACTATGGATGACATGGGGTATGTAATTTGCTTGTTTCCCCATTAATTGGCACATACCGATCAACACCTCTTCAGTAAAGTGGGTACCTTTATCACATTCAGTAACCTTAAGAAGTCCATACCTATATACAAACTCCTGAACTAATTTCTTGGCGATAATAGTAGGAATAATAAATGCTGCTGGATAAGCGCCTACCCAGTGGTCAAACAAATCAACAGAAACTACTACATATTTCAAATTCCTACAAGTTGGCAGTTGGATAAAACTGATTTGTATTACCTGGAAAGGACCCACTGTAGGCAGAATATGGAATGACTTTACTGCAATTGACTTACCAACATTGCTCTTTCGGCAAATCAAACATGATCTAGCCTTACATATGCCATTCTGGAAAACCCTGGTGCTCACAAATATGACTTTACCAGTCTACGCATACCTTCCTGCTTCAAATGAGACAAGCCATGTGCTGCTTCAGCTAGAGCTAGGAGGTATGCACTGCAAGACACTGGCTTCCCTTGTACATCTTTCCATAGCCCTTTGGCTCTTGGCTGCATCCTTTTGCTTTCCATACAGTCTTTTCCTGTGAGGAACACAAATTTTTTCAGTTAGTATCTGTGTGGTGAAAGCATCAAATACCATAACTTTAGTCACTGCCGCTCTCTTCAGCTTCATATCCTCTATGATTTCCCAGTGACACAACTCAGTTTCTAGGGTGTTAGCCTTGCACATTATCACTGCAACTTTAGAAGGTAACTACTGTTCTACTAGTGTAGAAAGAACAAGCAAAGGTGAATTGGAAATTATCAGGTTTAATGAAGGATTGTTACATAGACATAATAGAATAAAAGCATGCTCAGATGCAATTGTATTTCAGACCAGCGTGTAAGTAGCTAGGCCATAAGATGCAGGTATACTGACAGTAATATGCAATAAAGAACAGTTCGTTATGTTATAAAACATAAATCCAATTGTCCAATCCAAAAAAATTAGGAATGTATAAAGATTTATGAGATATGATAAAAGGCAAGATACAAAAGTCAAGTATTCCGCTGGCCTTCACTAAAATTAGTGAATAGCCTTCAATCCAGAATAGCCTGTCTTTGGTCACACACAGGCTAAGCATTATACTCTTGACATCAAAGGCATTACAATTTACACAATAGATAACTTTAACTTGTGGTAATAATCATGGCATTTACAACAGTTAACACAGTACAGGGTGTTTATAGATACAGTAACATGGTTGTGTTAAATAATGCTATTACACTGAGTGTATATGTAAATCGTCATACCGTGTTTCCCTGATCATAAGACACTGTCTTATTATTTTTTGGTCCAAAAAAACACCATAGGGCTTATTTTCAGGTTAGGTCTTATTTTAATTAACAATGACAGATATTTATATAAACAGGCCTGCTTTTATCCTCATCATGCCCCCAAGTCCTGGGGAATTCAGTAGGGCTTATTTTCGGGGTAGGGCTTATTTTGGACTGTTTTACAAAATTTAGGGCAGAAACGCACACTAAATAGAGTACCGCACCAGTTTTAATATTATCATTTACTGGGTGCAAATCCGGTTGATATACTGATACAACAACAAAAAATATAAGTGCCCACCCCAGAGGGTCCACACCTAAATTGTCAACCTTAAAGACATGTACACCAAAATATCAAATAATGAAGAAGCTTCTGTAAATCTTCCTACACAACCATATTTATTACATCTAACAGGTTACAGATAATACGCCCAAAGACACATACCACATACATATATAAGTGCTTAAATCAACAAAATACATTTGTGTAACAAAAAATATAGTAAACAATTGCACCTTCATAACTGGCGAATAAATTAAAAATAATTCACTACCGGGGGATCCATGACACAGAGAATACCACCACCCTGATCTCCTAACAATTGCACTCTTCACCCTGTTAAGGGCTTTTAACACTGTCCCTCCCTATTCTTACAGTTGTAGTGGGGTATTGCTAGGTTATTAGCATATAATGCATATAAATAACAATGGGGGATATATAAAAGTGCATACAGTGCTTGAGGTAGTTATATAGAAGGCAGATTTCTAGCAGCATGTTATTGGAAAGTGCTTAGTGCTGTCTCCATATTCCTTACAGTCCTGTTAGCAGTTAGGAGTCCTTATTGCTTTGCATCACATTCTCATCGTTGTGGTCCGATCTCCTGTAACTTGTGGTGCCGTGTGGTAGTATATCTCGTACCAGATCACCCCCAGCGTGCTCCCTCCAAGGGAGGCTGCTAGTATAAGGGGGGGTAGGGATAAGTGCAATTGTTAGGAGATCAGGGTGGTGGTATTCTCTGTTTCATGGATCCCCCGTTAGTGAATAATTTTTAATTTATTCGCCAGTTATGAAGGTGCAATTGTTTGATTTTGTTTTGTTTGATTTGAGCACTTATATTTGTATGTGGTATGTGTCTTTGGGTGTATTATCTGTAACCTGTTAGATGTAATAAATATGGTTGTGTAGGAAGATTTACAGAAGCTTCTTCATTATTTGATATTTTGGTGTGCATGTCTTTAAGGTTGATACTTTAGGTGTGGACCTACAGTCTCTGGGGTGGGCACTTATATTTTTTGTCAAAATTTAGGGTAGGGCTTATTATCGGGGAAACACTGTGTGTGTGTGTGTATGTATGTATATATGTATATATGTATATGTGTATATGTATATATATATATATATATATATATATATATATATATTTCTTCCTCCCCTCCATGGCAGCGCTACGATCGGGTATGTCCTCCCTGATTGGTGCTCGTCAGGAAAGGAAAGAAGACCCCTCCGTATATAATCTCCTCCTCCCCGGCATTCAGTGTCTTCTTTCCTTTCCTGTGGTGCTGGTCGTGCGTGCAGAGCTCCCTCCTACCTCAGTCTCCAGCGTGGCCCTCTGCCGGCGTCGCTCCGGGCATGCCTTCCTGTGCTGGCTGCCGCGTGCGATCGCGGCTCTGAACCTTCGGCATGCTGCTTCCAGGGTCAGATGATTACAGAAGACACGCGGCCGGATGTTTATATGGAGGCCGCGTGGAGGTGCACAGCTGAGGCTAGTGCGTGGGTGCCCGGGTTCATCCTTTGCGCATAACGGGCAATATCCCGTTATGGGGCCTAATCCGCCCCCTGCTTTAAAAAGCCAGTGAACCAGGATCAGATGTGTTTGTGCCTCTCTACCTGCAGGTTGGAATGGTAGTATGGAGGATAAAAAGCACCAAGCTAAGAAGGCTGGTAAGACTTGCTGGGGATGCTCTGATGTGCTTGCAGGATCTGATTCCAGCAGAGAAAAAGTGGAGATTAAAACTAAAGCAAAAAAACCTCGTAAAGATAATTGTTCGCTATGTGGTAAACCCCTAGAAGAGAATTCGGTGGATACGGTGTGTGCAGCATGCATAGTTACTCAGCTTAAAACACCATCTCCACAATTGACGGAATTTATTAATATGTTAAAAGTCTCCTTGGCCGATACCTTTGTTACTAAGGATGATCAGAAACCGAAAACATCCAAGCGTGTTCGCCCTGTGGTTAGTGAGGCGTCTGACACGGAAGAAGAGGTGATTGCTATATCTGACAGGTCAATTCAGTCAGAAGAAGAATCTACAGTATCTCGGGAGGCAGACTTCAACCCCGATTTGGTGGAAAATTTGTTATCACTTATACATTAGTCACTTAATCTAGAGGAACCGAAAGAGCATGTACTTATTCAGGACTTGCTATTTTCAAAATCAAGAAAAAAGCCAAAGTTCTTTCCCCTGTCTACAGCCATTAAAGATTTAATTGCGGAGGAGTGGAAGAACCCGGATAAGAGGGTGCCTGTCCAGAATAAGTTCGCCAGACTGTACCCCTTTAATCAAGAAGAAACCAGAGTATGGGAAGAAGCCCCCAAGGTGGACGCTGCAGTAGCCAGGATATCTAAGAAGACTACATTGCCGTTGGAGAACGTGAATATATTTCGCGATCCGATGGATAAGAAGGTAGAGGTTACTCTAAAGAAGCAGCATCTTCTGGGAGGAGCTTCATTGAGACCAGCTGCTGCATGGGCATCTACAGCCAGAGTTCTCAGAGGCTGGCGAAGCGGCCTAGAGAGGGACGTCTTGGACGGAGCCAAGAGAGCGGACATTGTTATGGCACTCCAAGACATGGAAGTCGCAATAGAGTTCATGTGCCAGGCGTCCATGGATTCAGTGTGGTTGGCAGCAAGGGTGACGGTAGGTGCAGCAGTGGCAAGAAGGGCATTGTGGCTAAGGCCATGGTCGGCGGATGCGCTGTCAAAGGCAAAATTGCTGGCTTTGCCTTTCCAAGGGGACTATCTGTTTGGGCGGCGCCTGGATGACATTATCTCAAAGTCTACAGGAGGCAGATCATCATGGCTTCCGCAAGACAGGACGGTCAACCGGAGCGCCACTAGACCAGGCAGATCCCATGATTTGAAGGAAGCAAGATCGTATCGTCCAGGAAAGGCGTACAGAAGAGGCCAGTGGATGCCCCCCCGCGAGGATCCTTTCGTGGCTCCAGGGGAAGGGAGAGAGCGGGAAATTTCCCCTCTCAACAATGACGCCGCAAGCTCGGGGTCAGCCCAGGTAGGGGGAAGACTGGCCCGATACTTTCCAGCTTGGCAATCAACAACGTCGGACCTATGGGTTTTGGAGATCATAAGGTCCGGTTACAAGCTGAAAATGGCATGCCTACTAAAAGCATCTTTTTTGAAGTCCCCAACACCAAGTGCCAACCTAGACTATGAGGCTCTAAGATCCAGTCTACAGATAATGAGACAGCAAGGTGTAGTAGTCCAGGTACCAGTGCAAAATTCTAGATTTTTCATAGTAAAGAAGGCCACCGGAGGACATCGCACTATACTGCATTTAAGATGTCTGAACAAATGCTTAAAGGTACCTACATTCCAGATGGAGTCCCTCACAACCATCCTTCCCCACATTCCGGAAAAAGCATATTTGACTACCATCGATCTCAAAGACGTGTACCTCCACATTCCAATATTCAAGGGACACTGGAAATACCTCAGTTTTTTCATCCTAGGAGGACACTACCAATTCGTGGCTCTTCCTTTCGGCCTGGCCTCCTCTCCACGTACCTTTACAAAGGTATTAGTGGTAGTCGTAGCTACTCTAAGACAAGAAGGCATTATGCTTTGGCCTTACTTGGACGACATTCTGGTAGTGGCTTGCTCAGAAGAACAAGCAAGTCAACACACCCAAAGAGTGCTGCAGGTGCTACAGCTTCACGGGTGGTTAATCAACCACCAAAAGAGTCACCTATCTCCGATGACGGCTGCTACGTACCTAGGAGTCGTCATAGACACCGTGAGGATGACGGCAGCCCTCACACGAGACAGAGAAAGGAAACTTCTCTCGCAGATAAAAGAGGTTACCCGTGCAGACTCCCTTACGGCAGCAGTTTGATTAAAGGTCATAGGGCTCATGTCAGCTTCGATAGATGAGGAAATTTCAATTAAACTTCCTAAGTGGAATGGGAACAGTCCGACAACAAGACGGTGGTGGCCTTCCTGAACCATCAAGGAGGTACAAGAAGTCCTCAACTATGGTCCATCGGTCAAATAATTTTTTCCTGGGGAGAGGAAAACGTAAAAGCCATCAGGTCTACCTATATAGCTGGCGCAGAAAACGTAGCGGCAGACAGCCTCAGCCGGTACCCTTGCCACCCAGGAGAGTGGAAACTAAACGCAGACATATTCCGCCTAATAAGGGAAAAGTGGGGAGTACCACAAGTGGACTTAATGGCGACAAGAAACAATTGTCAGGTAAAGAACTTCTTTTCAAGACACAAGGATCAGGAGAGTCTAAGAGTAGACGCTCTGGCAGTCCCATGGGAATTTCGTCTAACGTATGTGTTTCCTCCATTGCCCCTAATTCCAAGAATGCTCAGGAAGCTGCAGAAAGAACCTACCACACTGATAGCAATTCTCCCGCATTGGACACGAAAAGCATGGTTTCCACTGGTGATGGAGATGTCCATAGAACCACCATGGATCCTGCCGGTCTGCCCGGATCTCCTCAGCCAGGGTCATCTTCTCCACCCCAACCCGGGGGTTTTCAACCTTGCGGCATGGCTGTTGAGATCCAGAATTTAAAAAATCAGGGCCTGTCAGATCCGGTAATATCAACTTTGTTGAAGGCCAGGAAATTGTCTACTAGCAAGTTGTATTACAAGATTTGGAGGAAGTATTTCTGCTGGTGTCATCAGACGAAAAAAAGTCCCAAGCCTCATTCCATCATGCTAGATTTCTTTCAATCAGGTCTAGACAAGGGCTTGCCAACAAATACCATTAAGGTACAAATCTCGGCCATCATGGACAGAGACATAGCTTCTAATAAGTATGTAGCCAGATTTGTCAGTGATATGAGGCACATCAGACCGGTATTTAGGCAGCCAATAGCAACATGGGGTCTGAATTTAGTCCTAGATGTACTAACTCTCTAACCTTTTGAGCCCTTACAGGAGGCACCTCTGAGATACCTAACCCTAAAGGTGGTTTTCCTGGTGGCCATCACATCAGCCAGAAGGGTGGCAGAACTGCAGGCGTTGTGGGCAGAGCCTCCCTTCCTGAACTTTCACCAGGACAAGGTAGTATTACGTACTAACCCTAGCTTCCTGCACAAGGTCATCTCTCATTTTCACATAAACCAAGAAATAGTTCTTCCATCTTTCTGCCCGTGCCCATCTAATGACTTGGAGAGGAAATACCATACGTTAGATCTAGTCAGGGCATTGCGTATATACCTAGATAGAACTGCGGAGTTTGGGTTTTCAAAACAGTTGTTTTTGTTATATGAGGGAAGAACCAAGGGTAATGCTGCCTCAAAGCCCTCGCTTTCTAGATGGATCAAATGTTGCATTCTAGAATGTTATAAGCAGAAGGGTTTGGACCCCCCTTTAGGTATTAAGGCCCACTCTACCAGGTCTGTGGCAGCCTCATGGGCCNATAAGGAGGACGCTTCACTGTTAGAATTATGTAAGGCAGCAGGCTGGTCCTCAGTACATACATTTACGAAGCACTATAAAGTGGACGTAATGTCTTCAGCAGATGCCCGGTTTGGGCGTAGGGTGCTTAGTGCTATTGTCTAACGAAGTTCCTAAAATGTATATACTTTAGTTTGTTATTAGTTTCACCCCCCGTACCTTTCACTGCTTGGGTATGACCCGATCGTAGCACTGCCATGGAGGGGAGGAAGAAACCACAGATTAGTACCTGTTAATATGGTTTCTCTTACTCCTCCATGGCAGCGCGGTATTACCCTCCCTATGCATTTAAAATGTACTAACAAAAATTATTTAAGGCTTTGGAAGTTGAAGACACTGAATGCCGGAGAGGAGGAGATTATATACGGAGGGGTCTTCTTTCCTTTCCTGACGAGCGCCAATCAGGGAGGACATACCCGATCGTAGCGCTGCCATGGAGGAGAAGAAGAGAAACCATATTAACAGGTACTAATCTGTGGTATACATATATATATATATATATATATATATATATATATATATATATATATATATATATATAATGTGTGGACTAGGGGAAAATATGTGGTATATGTGAAGTGTTAGTTGGTATACATTTTAACAGTTATATATCCTATCATTGGTGCAGATAAAAAAAAAAAAAACCTAATGGCACTTAACATAGAAAATGATGGAAGATAAGAGCCACATGGCCCATCCAGTCTGTCCCATTGTGTATTTAAAACTATACCAACATAATTTTATTTTCTGTTTTGTTTGAGATTAAGAATATTTATCCCAAGCATGCTTAAACTGTTCTGTAGTATTAGCCTCCACCACTTCTGATGGGAGGCTATTCCACTTAACAACTACCCTCTCAGTGAAGTAATTCTTTCAGACATTTCCCCTAAACCTACCACTCTCCAGTTTATACGCACGCCCTTGCGTTCTACTACTTCTCTTTCTTTGAAAATTACCACCCACTGATATATTTGAAGGCTGCCATAATACCACCCATGTCCCTTCTCTGTTCCAAGCTATACATATTTAGTTGCACTAGTCTTTCTTTATAGTTTTTGTTGGTCATACCATGTACCATTTTGGTGGTTCTTTGCACTTTCTCTAAAGTATTTATGTCCTTCTGGAGATATGGCCTCCAGAACTGAACACGGTATTCTAGGTGGCATTACTACTTCCCTTTTTCTGCTACTAATTCCTCTCACTATGCTTGGTGCAACCAAGCATCCAACTTGCTTTTCTCATTGCTTTGTTACATTGCTTTACTAACTTTAAGTCAGTAAATGGTGGCCTCTAAATCCCTTTCCTCCGTAGTATTTTGTAATGTAAAGCCATTAATGGTATATTGAGCATTAGCGTTTTTGTGTCCTAAGTACATGATATAGCATTTTTTGGCATTAAACTGCAGTTGCCACACTCTTGACCATTCTTCCAGTATACCTAGATCATCCATCATTGTTCCTTCTCCTCCTGGTGTGTCTACCCTGTTACATATCATTGTGTCACCTGAAACCAAAAAGGCATATTTTTCCCTGGATACCATGTGTGATGTCACCAATTAATATATTAAATAGCACCTGTCCCGGTAAAGATCCCTGGGGAACTCCACTGATAACCCNGCCATCCCCTGAATGAATTCCATTTACTACAACTCTTTGTTGTCTATTCGTATTCACTTGGCTGTTTTTCTTTTCAGTCCCAGATTTTCTGGCTTGTGTAACAGTCTGCGATGAGGCACTAAGTTGAAAGCCTTACTAAAATCTAGATAAGCTATGTCCACAGCTCCCCCTTGATCGACTACTTTTGTTACCCAGTCAAAAAATGTAATTACATTTGTTTGACATGATTTGCCCTTTGCAAAACCATGCTGTTTGGGGTCTTCTAAGTTATTTGATTTTAAATATCCTACAATAGTTTAGCAACATCAGTCCATATTAAGAGGTTCTTGTGTTCAATGATGCACATATCTTGATTGGCTGCTAGAAGATCTTGATTGGAATGGTTCTGCTTCATCTGGTCCAATGTTGCATGATGTTATCATGGATTACAGTGAGTAAGTTAGGATTGTAACACAATTATTATTATTATTATTATTATTATTATTATTATTATTATTATTATTAACGCTTATTTATTAGGCGCTACAAAGTATCCGCAGCGCCATACAATGGGGAATACAGACAGACAGACAGAATGGGTGGGGAAGAGGAGCCCTNCCCGCAAGCTTACATTCTAAGGGAGATTAGGGATTTGATACATAGGGGTAATTACACATACACTAGGGACAATTTTTTTTTTTTTTTTTTGATTGATGGTTCCCAGTGTTTGGACACATGTCAACTTTCAATTACTTGAGTATATCTTTATATAGGTGTATCTTCAGTTTGAATATACAATATCAATATATCCGGCCTATTATGGCTTGATGGATATTATGTTTTCCTAGTACACTTTATTACCTTTGGTACACTTTTAATGCCTAAACATAATAATAATAATAATAATAATAATAATAATAATAATAATAATAATAATAATAATAATAATAAAGCTAAACCCAACAATAATAATCCAAGAGAGAACAATATACACCTTGCCCAGTTTTCAACCCCAATAAACCAATATGTTGGATCTAGCCCAGACATTCCCAATTAGGTCTTTGAGAAATTCCCAATTTCTCCCAATAACAGCATTTTACAACAAATTTTGTTTCTATGGTGACACAGTATACTCCTCACATTTATGTTAAACAATTCATTACCATTCTATGCTGTACCAACTCTGTTTTGTAAATTTGCAATTCTTTTGACACACACCTAAATGTGCCAAATACCTATCTGTAATGTTATGTACCAGTTGTGCCAATGCACAAATGAATTGGTAACTTATGGTACCTTTTCCAATCCTTGTGATCACTTACTAATGCTCTCTCTCGTATGTGTATTATGCCTTGTTGTTTTTGTGTTTACCTGTGAATGACTATGGGACTGTGATAAGCCAGTATGTGCTTCAACTATATGTTCATCTGACATAATCAATACAGCAGGGTAACAGCTTAAATGCACTTTTTCCACATACGTATATATCTCCTGAGGAAGTATATATGGTAGGGAAAATCCTAATATTTCTGAACACAATGTCCCTGCAAATGTTCTGTCTCCTATTTTTCTTCATTTGCTTAAAATATGTTGATATCTGTACTGTCACATTACAGTGTATTGATTGAACTTTTCCTGTATATGTTATGTGTGTTATAAATCCCAAACTACTATGTTTGGTATGTTTTTTTTTTTTTTTCTTCATATTCTGATATCTTTTGAATGGCCATCTGCCCTTACTTAGTATGCCATCATCCAACTGACCCATATGACTTCCCAAAACCCTGGATCCTTTAAGCTAGTGAAATCTATACATGTCACAGGAGTTGTCAAATCATGTTATAGTAATTGTAAATATGGCGGTTTATAGATGTTATATTCTGCATTTACTGTCCTCCCACCTATCACACGAACTTCCTTTATATTCAATATTATGGGTATCAATCCTATATTATCTTGTCCCTGAGGTGGTTGAGTACAGATCCAACATTCACTTCTATCTACCATTTTTCCAATTAAATTATGATACAACTCAATTGGATTTAAGTCTAAAAAGTGTTTCGAATTGTGTTGGTACAAAGATTCACATTTTTTGCCTGGATTCATTACAGTACTTGCATATACATGACATTCATCATGTATTATGCTTACCAACCTTTCACCATACAACAAACCATTGACATACATTGTGCTGTTTCTCGGTCCCTTCTTCTTTAACTACACCTTCTATGGGGACTTCTCTTATTCTGACTCAATAAAAAGGCTGTAAGTGTAAGGCTTCTGAGTATGTCACTCTGTGTATGCCTGTACTCACACCAAGAAACTTTGTCAGACAGTGTCAACTCAGCTGAGGAGTCATGTGTGAAGAATCCAGGAGAAAGTATGATTTCTAACAGAAATTCTTGTATTAATGCACAAAATAGCAGGTGAAAAGATGATGCTTTGCCAAGCTTAACAGAAACCACAAGATAAAGGGGTCTTATTTGCTGCAATACTTTGCTGTCTTATCTGCCCTTCTGTTACCCAATGTGACTGGACCAGTCTTATTAGTATGGGCTTGGCATTTAACAACAGCTATTGCTTTTGGTAGCTGTATTGTTTTTAGTAATCTCTGTATGTGATGTGAATGAGCAACCAGTGTTCCTTCTGCCGTAATGAGATTTCCAAGTTACCACAGCACGCCAATTCATTTACTACACTAAATGCATACCTAGGGGGAAATTTACTAAAGGTCGAGTTTGAAATCTCGCTTATCATGGTCGTGTTTCGTTGCGAGATTGTGTTTTTTAGCGAGTTTACTATTCACTGTTGGTCGTGTTTAGATATACTCGCAT
>JABWIB010013971.1:0-11943 GCA_016617825.1 Platyplectrum ornatum
ACGCAGAGCGTGCGCTAGCGCACAAACGCAACTCTGGATCAGCTCCTTCATCTCCATTTCTCACTCTCCCTAAAATCAAAGAGAAGGCATGAGGCGAGCTATATAAACCTCAGGGCTTAGCTGGCTGAGTGTGTTTGGTTCGGCAGCACATACACTAATTTGGAGCGATACAGAGAAGATAATCATGGCTTACCACAAGGATTATGTGTATATTTGTGAAGCGTTCCATATTTTACTCACTCACATTCTGTTTCTTTCTGACATGTTTTCTAATAGAGCTAAAGATCAGTACAATAAGCATGTGTCACCACACCCATCAGCCTCTGTATCATAAATACATAATATTGGATTCAGAATACCACCAATAGATTAAACAGAAAGCCCAATAAAATAACTATCTAATTATTTAGCTATTTAAATAATTAAGGCAGTTTTTCTATGCACACCCTTGTAGAATCAAATCATCACAAAGAGCATAATTCCATTTCTAAATATGATCTCAGGTAAAAGAATTCATTAATAATTTTTTACTGGTATATATTTGCACAGAAACAACAAAAATAAGAAAAATAATTAATATTGCACAACAGAGATCTCCACTTATTCACATGGAAGAGAGCTTTTGTTTGTATGTGCTTGGGGTATTGTTTATTTTCTTATACACAATTTTATATATTATTTATATTGTATGGAGTAGGCAGCCTAACTCTCATTCTGGTGGCTGTCCCTTTTGGGGCTGATCCTGAGTTGCACATTGCGCCTGAATGTGGGCGCAGTGCATGCCTTTTTTCTCATGCACACAGAACTCTGAATCGCACGCTAATCAGGCGCACATTAGTGTCTCCAGGGCTCTGCTCCTCAGACTCTGGAAGTGCGATTTATGGGAATGCCAGCACATTATAATGAGATATCGGGGCGTGCCTGATGTTGCAGTTAGCGCTGCACATTGCGATTATTAGCCATCTGCGGATTTTTGCTTGTGGCTGCCTGGGGATGGTGCAACTGGTCTAACTGGTCTATTTCCTATACTTTGCAGATAGTTAGCAATAGTTGTAGGAAGTGTTCCCTGGCCTGTAAACTTGTAGCTTGCATCTTTGATGTGTCAACTCGTGTAATAGCTTTTATATTGGACAATATGGACTTTTGTGCACTTTTTATTGACACTAAAACAGTGAAATAATTTACATTTCCAGCTACCGAGTTCTGTGGGAATATATAATATTATTTAAATTATTTTTGATAATGCTAGGCAAATGACAACAGTCCAACACCATATTCATTTTATGGATTAAACTTATGTATGGTATTAAAAAAATAAATGAAGAATAAAATGTCATGTCATTTTTCATTGTTCCCTCAGTTTTGTCACAAATAAAAAAAAAAAAGAATTCCAACAAGACGCAAGACGGTGAATAGCGCACTATTCACAGTTGTATTTTTTGGCCGAAAAAACGCAGCTCAGGATTAAACACAATGCGCACGTACGCAGCGCCTGCGCCAGCGCAGCGCCGCAACTCTGGATCAGCTCCCCTATCTCCCCCCACTAGCGATCTCACAACCGACTTCCTTCAACACTCAGGGCAGTAAGAATCCCTATACTATACTAACCCCTTAACAAAAAATGCCTCTCCCATTGAAATTCACAGAGAATCCAATACAAACATATTTACATACAAAGTGCATATAGTGCTATTAAACACATAAGATAACATATTGCTTAAAAACATACAGAATAAACAGTACAAATAAAGAGGAGACAGGGAAAACAGTATAAACTGAGCGGTCCCAGAGGACTTGTGTGTCCCGCTCTCACATAGGTAAATGTTGGGAGGTATGGGGTCACAGTGTAACAGCTTTGCAGACATGGACCCTGAAAGGGTTAACTTCAGAAGACTGTGTACTTCCTGGAAGAAACAATGTTGATGGGTGAAAGCTGGGTGCAGATAGGGGGAGAGGTGTCAGAGAAGCCCAGAGACTGCTATGAGGAGAAAGCTGTAATGCAGTGGTTCCCAAACTGTGTGCCGTGTCTCCCTGGGGTGCCGCGGAATGTTTTTTCCAACGTGGTGCCATGTTGCTAGTGTAACTTAGAAGCACAATTTTACATCCTGTTTAAGAGCTACACAAGATTGAATGTCAACCTGGAGTGTTTCTGTCTTTATCTAAACAGTTATTACACTTTTTTGACACAAAAATAAAAAAAAATTTCAAGGGGTGCCTTGAAAAAATTTATGGAGACCCTAAGGGTGCCTCGACTGAGAAAGTTTGGGAACCACTGCTGTAATGGAAGCTTGGGAGCTTACACCATTCAGTGGAGACCGCAGAGGAAGAAGCAGGTGACAGCAGAGAGGAAGCACTACAGTGGAGACCGCAGAAGAGGAAGCAGGTGACGTCACCCAGACAGAGAGAAGGGAATGCTGATCTGAGTAAGAGATTTGATATCCTCCATTATTATCCACAAGACACAAGCTGCTAAAGCATAGAGTGTGTGACCCTGCTAGAGCCTAGACTGTACCTGTACTTGTCACGACTCCTCAGTTTGCTAGATCCATTCAGCATCACAGCTCCTGTAACTTACTAGACAAGTCTCAGCAAATCATTCTTTTGCTACAAGTTGTACAGTCAGCCTGCAGCTTCCTGACTATGTTCATCGCCATCCTGGTTTATTAATCTAATCCCACATATTGCAAGTGTTATCTGTTGCAGACTGTGGAATTACAAATTAATACACAGAACGACCGCAACGAGCTGTTATATGGGACTTCTGATTTATATGGCTAGAGGCTAGAGGTACTTCTTGCTAATAATATGTGTATATATTCTGTTGTGACTGCATAGCTTGAATAGTACTATGTGAAGTAAACACTGAATGCCAACTGAATAGTAGTTATGCGTAAGAAAGAGTAATAGAAATAAGCAGGTAACTTAATATTGTTTATTTTGAAAGTATATTTAGTGTCTATGGCCTAAATTTACTAAGCGGTAAGATTGCAGTGAGATTGGTTGCTATGGGCAACATCCCCACTTTTCAATCGCACCGCTTAATAATATTAGGCCTATGTGTCTTCACTTACTGATTAGAATTGTCCTGCATGTATAAATGTTCCACCTTCCAAAGGTCTCTGCCGACCCTCTAAAATAAAATTGCGCTCTCTGAATGTTGGAAAAGAAAACCTGAAGAACATTAACAGGTACTTTACATTTGCATCATTCGCTGGTGCTGGGTGGGGTCTCACAACAGGATGGAAGAAATAATGTGCAAAATAGTCTCAAAAATCGAGTATATGAAAGAAGTGACATCATACCATAATACATTTAACTATTGTATGTAAAAGGGACCCTTTGACTTTAAAATATTAGATCATAATAATATGATAATTATGTGAATTAATACTTGGGAATGAGGGCTCTTAAAAGCAATATGGGGCAAAGAAAGCTTTGAACCAATGACCTCCCAACCTGAGGACCATGGCATGGAGCACCATGCCTTCAATCGGGCTCACCCCTAGGGTACCCTCGGAACAGAAATTTCTTCTCCATGGCATCTAGCTGGATATCACGTGTGTTGATGTCACTGTTTATTCTGCAAACCCGTAGAAATTGCGCATATGGGAGTCCTTTCTTGGAAGCCGGTGGAAGAAATCTAGAAGCTAGTTTTTCACTCTTCTGTAACAAGACAAAATTCTTTTGTTATTTAAGGCTGGTAAAGCCTTGTCAGTTTTCACAATGGGCCATAAGGCCTTAACAGCTTGTTTGATAAACAGACTAATTCCTGAGTATTGGTTAACCCACGGGATATACGAATCGTCTTGAGCTTTGGGTTTATCCTTCATTAAATCAGCTCGGTTTAATGAGCATGCCTTCAATCAGGCTTTAGCCAACTCACCCCCAGGGTACCCTCGGAGCAGAAATTTCTTCTCCATGGCATCTAGCTGGATGTCACGTGTCTTGATTTCACTGTTTATTCTGCAAACCCGTAGAAATTGCAAATATGGGAGTCCTTTCTTGGAAGCCGGTGGATGAAAGCTAGAAGCTAGTTTTTCACACATGATTTGATTCGACACGCAGTCTCCTGCACTACTTGGTACGTGATCTATATGCTTTCTTGTCCCTGTGGAAAAGCTTATGTGGGAAAGACCACACATACTTTTCGCGAGAGATTCAATCTGCATCGGGCTGCCATCCGGACGGCCCTAAATTCAGGGACTGCCGAACAACCTTTCGCTTGTCATGTATATCCAGTTAAACTGGTTCCTGAGACGTCGCTCCCTTTGCAGCCGCTTCCATCCGTACTGTGACAACATCGTGCCACTCCAAGTCAGCCCGGGCAATTGATGAGGACAACTGAGTGGATCGCGGTCTGTTTTCCATCGCTGCGCCGTGAACGGACTACGAAGTACTGCTAAAGGAAAGTGTACTGTCTCTCCTTTTTGGTTCTTTTACATATTGTTTTATCAATTAATTAACATATTGTTTTATCAATTGATGTTTTATTGATTTAGACATATGTGTTCTTATATTCACGTATAGGGGAACCTAAGAAGAGGGCTGCCACGTACATATTTATTGGATTTTTATTGGATATTTATTGGATTTTTACTGGATTTTACTGGATTTAGGTAGACTTTTTTCCTGGGATTCTTGGGATCATGTCTCTGTGTTGTGATATTGACAGTTTACATAACCTCAGCCAGCGCCGATTTGGCTTTACCTGACTTATTTATCTGTGCACTATATACGCCAGGGAGGTGGACCCCGGAGGGTACGCCAAGGCTTCAGGCTAGCGCTACTCACGGTCTCCTTCTTTTATATTGTACAATAAAGGACATGTTTTCTACATATGAAGTCTGTGAGTGCCTCTCTGCCTGTAAGCTGTCTACATTTCCTTTGGAGTGCAAGTTTTCATTGATTGTGAGTGCCGGGCTATCGTTTATATATATATATATATATATATATATATATATATATATATCTTGCTTGAATGCACATGGCAGATAATGCTTCCACAAATTTGACATTATTTTAGCCCCCTTCCCCCCCATTACATCCACACAGCTATGGCTTTTTCCTACTTACCTTCATAATTCAGATGATTTTCATGCCTATTTAAAGAATAAATGGGAGGAATTTTAAGACCATAAGATTTTACACTGCACAACAAAATACCCATTTTACAGTGAAGACTGAAAAAATTACACCAATAAATTCTATAGATGGGGTAATCGACCAGGCATTTTGGCTAATCTGACTAAAATCTCATAGTTACGTGTTAAAAAAAACAGCACCTGGGAATGTTCTTCTTACAAGATTGGAAACTTATTTCAAAACAAATATCAGGAGCTCTATAGTGCCATCTCTAATGATCAGGATTTCCATGATTGCCTGCTGTGTGAAGCCCGTCTCTCTTGCCTTTCCCATAGACAAAGCTATATTCTGTACAAGACCATCACAATTAAATCTTTTAAAACTAATTAAGTCCCCAGGTCCTGATGGATTGTCTAACAAATATGATAAATAAATTATAAGAAAATATTACCTCTGCATTGTTGGAGATCTACAATCTGTTAATTCCTACCATCTGACAACACTTATTAATACTGACTGTATATTACTGGCTAAGACTATGGTCTCTAAACTCAAGTCCATCTTACCAGACCTACCAACCAATCACAAATTGGGTTTATTGACCATCACTCAGTGATAGAAATTAGGGCGGCATTTGCGACAACAATCGTGTCCTATTAGTCACCTACCTCGACAAACTCGACTAGACTCCAGCTAAACCATTGTTTCTATAGCATGGACACATTTATATGCAGAATTGATGTCATGATCTGTCCCTATTGCTGCTTCATCAATTGTCTTTTAGACTCTCTGAGCATACCGGACACTGCTACCCTGTTATTACCATTCGGACTCTTGTTGTACTCCTAGCTCCTGCATTCTCTGTATTTGTTTCCATTTATTGCTGTTTTCCAGGTATCCTAGTGTGTTCAGTTACCCTTGTTCTTGTGCATTTTGCCTTTTCCTGTTTGCTTCTGTTCATTTATTGCCAATGTTCTTTATCTGGTTCACCCTAATTCCAGACCGGATCCTGTCTCTGCTATCCGTTTCCAGACCGGATCCTTTCTCTGCTATCCGGTCACAGCCCGGATCCTGTCCCAACTACCAACATCCTCCTAAACGAGTGCCGGTGCTTAGCCCTGGTAATGGCATATGCCACTAGACAGAGCTGCTCTTTGTCCCCTTTGCTCTTTAACCTCTCTTTTGACCACCTCATACGAAACTTGCAGAATTGGAATGCCTTCAAAGGAAATATGGTAGATGACAGGTGAATTACATTTACTGCTTTTGCAGAAGACATGCTTCTTTTTATCTTCAACCCTGAAGATTTTGGTAGCTTTGCTAGATAAGATTAAGGAGTTTGGTACCATCTCTGGGTTCACAATTAATATAGTATAGTAAGTCTATAGTGCTGAATTTTGCACCCTCTCCCTTGCTGGTGTAATGTGATCCTGCTTACTTGGTTAGCTGATAACTTTATGTCTTTTTTAGATGAATATGTCTGTTTTCTTGTCTGCTTTGGGGGGTACCCTTGAGGGATGGCTCTGTTTGCAATTATCTTACACTGGTAGGGCTAAAATAATTAAGATTGTCATCTTTCTGAAACTTTTGTATTTGTTGCAGTCTCTGCCAATTCTTTTAACCAAAGATGATATTCAGAAAATTAATTAACTATTCACGAGATTTATCTGGAACTATAAAATACCTAGTATTGACTTGGCTAGACTGCAACAATCTACATCAATCTAAATCAAATGATTGCCTTCAGTCATATGTGATTGGCTATTTGGCTCTTCTCTATACACAGATACACCTTTAGATCAGTCGTTTCTACGTACTGAAGTCTATCTGTATTTTCATGATCAAGAGGTTTCTCCACAACAAAGAGATAACCCACTTCTGTGGTCAACGAACAAGGTGTGGCATATCACAATCCTCGTTTCCAGAATGGTAGAGCTGCTTACCATTTTATGGCGTGGAGGGACTTGGTATTTTGATACTTGGAACAAGAACTTGGACTTGTATCGAAAGCTTGCACTTATTTCCACTGAATGTCATACCGTAGAGGTACACTGTATTCGAGTTGGTACTCACGACCCCACGGTTCGCGGTGCTGCGGATGTGTCGTTCCCGGGCAACTCAGCTCGTTGCTCGTGCATGTCCTCACAATTGCCTCACTCTCTGGTCCTCCTAATTCAGGTCCAACCCTATACAATATCCCAGAGCAGTGTCCAGTTTGGTGGATTTGATGTTACGGTGCAAAGATATGATGTAATGGGTCTTATCGTCCAATGGCCAAAGATGTTTACATCTCCATTATGTTCCAATATCAGCACAGCGAATATTCCATATACACAGCAAGTAGAGATGATCTAGAGCTGACTGGGATATTTAAAACCACAAATAATCATGTTTATCTTCTGACGCATTTCGTGACACCACAGCAGTTGATTAATTAATTGGTTCAGGTCACGTTCACATAGCCTATATATGGCTAATATTACATACAATTACATAAAATTATAGAAAAAATAATTATAGAAAAAACATACAAAAGCATTGAGACAAAAGCTTCCATAAATAAATCCATGCTCTAAAGTATAAATAAATTGATTTATATAATACAACATATTACAGAAATATAGGTATATATCAGAAAGATAAACGTGTTTATCTCTTATTCATCTGTACTTGCTGTGTATATGGAATATATGCTGTGCTGATATCGGAACATAATGGAAATATAAACAGCTTTCGCCATTACATCATATCTTTGACCAGAACATCAGATCCACNTAGCTGGACACTGCACTGGGATATCGAATGGGGTTGGACCTGAATTAGGAGGACCCGCGAACAAGGCAATCGTGAGGATGTGTCCGAGTGACGGGTTGAGTTGCCAGGGGACGAAACATCTGCAGCACTGCGAATCATGGGGCCGTGTTTACCAACTCCTCGAATGGAGTGTACCTCTACCGTATAGAAATGGAAATAAGTGCAAGCTTTAGATACAAGTCCAAGTTGTTGTGACTTAATACCTCCCAAAAGTCCATACTATTTCTCCCATTTGGACACAAGTATATATCTTTATTTTTAACAGTCAGGGTATTGAACTGTTACATCTAAAGAATCTTGTATTGAGATGAACATATAAAACATATTCACAACAATAGATACTTGATATATTGTAGGGACATGGACGCGTGCCTTGTCTTTGATTAGCTCAGACATGCGCTGGACTCAGTTATTTCCATATTGTATGAGATCACTAGTGTTTATTGGGTGGGATTTTTTATATAGATATTATATGTCTTAAAATAAAATCCATGCTATTGTTATTTATTTAATTGATAATGTCTTTAATATAAATTCCTCCACCCATCCATGCACATCCATAAACCGTCACCATATGGCTTTAGATGGTTCGCGAATGGGTTCTCCTGAAACCAGATACATGGATCTTACCATTGTGCCACAAACAGGTTCAAGTAACTCAGTGCAAATTTAGAACCTATAACAGTCCTGCGAGGCTCTGTAGCACTTACCTCCAAAAGCAAAATAATTGTAGGATAAGATGACATTTCTAGCATCTAGCTAAAAATTGTGCGATTCAATTGGGAGATTCAAGTTAGCTTTTTTTGATGAGAATGCACCTATCCATGTGATTGATTACTAAAAAGGGAAACTTTATATAATTTCTCACAAATATGTCATTTAAAAACATATGGAGAAATCCATAATCAAGCAATTACCAGCCTACAGTACATTTAAATTTAAATTCAGAACCGTATTCTACATACCACCTTTGCTAAGTTTCTTTTGAAGAGCACAGAACAAAACTGCTCAGAGTATTTCAAAACATTGCATTTTTTTCATGGACTTTATGAATTGCAGGATGCAATAGTTTTTTTGTCAGGATTAAGCCCAATGTAGGCTTAATGTAGGGTGTTTAGAAGAATTGACTATGCAGCCCTTGTTTATTGTGATGCCTTCCTCTGCTATAGAAGGTAACTGGTTAATCTCGATAATTACAGTTCACAAGGAGCAGATTAAAATGTAGACTGAAATCATTTTCAGTTTGATGATATCGACATCTCTATATTGTTTCTGGGCTCAAGTCTCAAGTTTTCAACTTTCAGGGTATGCAGATTAATTGCCTGTAATCTAAATACAGTTGTTACATATTACAACCTTGGTAATAATAAATGCAATAAAACACTAAGAATATATTGTCACTCTAGTTGGTAATGTTGGACTGAGCAATTAAATGGTTTTCCTTACTGCTGGTCTATATTAACAGGACAAGTGTCTTCCTAATTAATGATAGATTAGAGGTACCAGGTGAACTAGATGATAAATGGTGTGTCTTGCTACTAAATTAAATATAACACAAATATGACCTAAATTTTAGATATATAGTAAGATATAGAATACTTATTTTCAGTTACTTAAGCTATTTACAAACAGAACCAACTGGCTGTTTGACAAAAATGCTAAGCATTAGGACTACTGTCCACTGCCCAATTTTGAACCTAATGATGCTCATGTGGTTTAGGATTGGGCCAAATTTCTGTCAGCACTTGGCCAAACAGCCAGATGTGTCCAAATACAGATGACTACTCCAACAGCCTTGTTAGATGTAAAGGCTGCATATTGTCCATCACTGTAATAAAGGGTATATTTTTTGATAATAAAATNAATTAATATATGTTTGTATAGAAAATGAAATGTATAGATAAAATGTATTCATATATCTTTGTATAGTTTGAAGTTCTAATCAAAATGTATTACTTGGCCTTAGGGATGGTTGGAGGGCACATCTTGTAACCACTGCTTTACGAAGTCTTGGAAATGTCACTCTGCTGCCATCTATTGACTATTGTCTATTATGGCTGATTAATAGTTTCAGCATTCAGGGGCCAATTTTATTCCCTATCTACTAGGGTAGTTTTTTTTATTACCGAACATATAAAATCACAGCAAAACTATTTGTTCTATATATTAAATGGTGGCTAGATAAAAAAAACATATTCAATTGTTCAGCATTGATGTGATTTTCAGATCACAGACTGTAGATTACGTAGAATAAAGTTAGAGAACATTTGCAACACCTTTCTGCGTATTCACAGTTTTGCTAGATGGCTGGCTGCTTTTGACAACTGACTCAACTGAGAGTCCTAGCTGTTCAACTGGCACATATGGAGGAGNACACCCTGGCCTATATTTATTAAACTGCGGAAATGGAAATGTTGCTCATGGCAATCAGTTTCAAGTTGACGTTCTCCAGAAAACTAGAATATGATTGGTTGCTATGGGCAACATATCTATCCACTTTTTCATTTAAGCAGTTTAATAAATATAGGACCAGATAGAACGATGCAGTGAGTTATCTGCTCCTTGTAAACAAGATTTCTATCGTCATATGGCCTTCACCTAGGTCTGTTCTTGGTGTTGTTTCGGGGTTGTAGCAAGTCTCAATGATCAGCTATTTTGTTAAGTCTCTTTATGTGCTTAACTCTATAATTGTCTGAATGTATGTCAATGACAAATTATAATATAAATGATTTAGGTTTAAATGCTACATCTATGCCCTGAAAAGAAACAGTTACCATGGATGCAGTCATTCTGTCGTCCTTAGAGGCTGCTGTATAAGATGGCAAATAACTTCCACAGGGAAAAAGTATCATTGCCTCTATTGTCTATGACACCTATATGTATGTCCAAACATGAATTTTTACACAAGCTCAAGATAAACTCTGGTCTACAAGTAAAATTGATGTAAGACTCTTAGCTGTCACACTAGTTTCAATACAACTCAGACCAACCTATATCATCTGAATCCATATAAAAATTATATAATTGGTAAACAAATACAAGAATATGTAAAGGTTGGAAATTTCAGTTTCTAGACAAAACTAACTAATGCAAGTCATTGTTTCCAAATACTTCTTACAAGCTTCAAAACTAGTATAATGCCAAGACACTCAGATATAACAGATTCAGAACACCAGACCTTCACAAAACTCAAATATGACACCAGGGCCACCATCAGAAATAGTGGGGCCCAAGACTGACAAAATTGGTGGACCTGTTTTCAGTCCTGGGTCACTCTATGGGTGGACTTTCAAACTGTGGGTCCAGTTTTTTTTCTAATGATTTCATTTTTTTTTTTTTTTTGCAAACCCAATAAACTGGTTGGAGGGCATCCTGATCGGTCCATAGTCATGTGCTACACCAAAAGCATATTTATAGAATCTGTGTGAATGTTAACAGTGTGTTCTTCCGAAGCTGGCAAGGCCTGGGGGGTAATTCACTAACTGACGAATTGCAGAATTCGTCATTTGTTGACGAAATTGCTGACAAATTCGTCAAATGTGTATTCACTAAGTGACGAATGTGTTTTTTTTCGTCATTTAGTTTGACGTTTAAAGTTCGTCAATGTCAGATCGCCGTGACGAATTTTCCCATAGAAAGGATACAAAAATGGAATTCACTAACTGACGAATATTGTATTCACCCACACATCGTCATGACGAATTCTCAAAATCGTCAATACGCTAATCGTCAGCACAGAGTGGTGATTTCACATATTTCGTCAGCAAGACCAATGATTTTTACCTTTAAACACGGAGCTGGAACTTTAGTTGAATCGCTGCGCATGCGCAGGCGTTGCGTGCGCACGTTATGTGGATAATGTCAAGCTCAATGGACATGATTGATACTTTTTGCGCACNCAATGGAAAGTCGCAATGCGTGCGCATTGCACGCATGATTCAGATCTGCGCTATTTCGCTTACAAAACATTACAGTCATTTGGCCGCTAAATAGCCGCATTTGCGCATATGCGCACCTATGCGTTTTTTTTTTCTAAAATAAACATCT
>JABWIB010013978.1:0-14732 GCA_016617825.1 Platyplectrum ornatum
CAAGCTTTTATACACAAACACACAAAATGGAGTCTGCACATTGGTTTGTAAGCTAATACAATGCAGGTGCTTGAAAGGAAAAAAGGGTATTTTACAAAAAACAAACAATATTTATATATATATGTATATGTGTGTGTGTGTGATGTCATGTGGATGGGTTTATCCAAGTCTTTACTGTATGATAACAATAGCCATGTCTAAATGGGGTATATTAATGATCGCAGAATGATACATTATATAATACACTATGTACCTATGGAGTATATTATGGGTGTGGTATTGGCACACTATATAATGTACCTATGGAGTATATTGTGGGTGTGGGAATGGCCCACTATATAATGTACCTATGGTGTATATTATGGGTGTGGGAATGACCCACTATATAATGTACCTATAGTGTATATTGTGGTGTGGTATTTTGGTACACTATATAATTTGCTCCTCATGTATTTTATATAAAGAATCATCACCAGGTCAATACCACACACACATTAGGGTATGGAGGTGGGACAGCCTATAGCTACATACTACTAACCTGCCGGCTTGTAGTATCTCCTTGTCCCAGGTGATGGCAGTGAGAGGCTGCAGTGCTGTGTATTGCTCCGTGTAAGATGTTCTGCAGTTACATTATCAGTTATGTGTAGAGCTGTCCATAACACAGAGGTCTCTGGTGTGGATAACGTTTGGGTGGCCAGGATGGTTTTATTTTCATGTGGTTTGTGGGTATTAAAAGCTGTATACAGTAGTAACTGTTTATTATTGATAAAGCTTTATTATTCATTATTTATTATGGGGTATACAGTTTGAATTTCCTTATTATGAATTATGAGCTGGATTAGGCTTTATAGACAAATAAGAGCAACACATATAAAGACATAAATCACTGTGTCATGTCAGTTGTATACAAATGTGTATCTATCCGCTATTACTAGCACTATGAATAGGGCTGGATTAAGGTTTGTGGGTGCCGCTGCTGAACATGAAGAAGCAGAGCACGCATGTAACAAGTTACTCTCAACAGTTTTTATTATAATATACAAATTCCTTATGAAAAGATAATATTCAGGCAACATCTTGAACTGCTCATATACAGACTGTTTTACGCTGGATCAGGGGGTGGACACTCAAAGAGAACTAGGGTCATCGTAGACTTGGTGGTGGTGGCTTAAACGTATAGAATAGAGATCACTATTTATATATTATGCAGTAGTCATCTTCTGCTGTTTCCAGACTTTNGAGATATTCCTATTTTAATTGGAGACGACGTGGAAGTCAGCAGGGTCTGCTGGTGAATATGTAACTGAAGGATTAGTCACAGAGCACTATAGGATCCATCTACATAGTCCCACAATGGAGAAAAAAAAGCATCAGCTTCCCCATAGCCCTGGGGCCTAAAGATTGCTTTCATAGTTTTTTGTTTCTTTTTACCATTGCAATCGCACTGTAGCCTGTGCACTTACTGAGGCNTGTCGCAGGACCTCAGAGATTTGTCATTGAAATATTTGTTATGGGGAAAAAAATAAATCAGGTTAATGTCTGCTATGTTTCACGTATTGAGTCACTAGTAAAACACGTAACACATAACATAGAGATTAGTTAGTACTCATATTTAGTAACATTTTAACATTATACTGACCTGTATGGTTCATATCATTCCCAGCAGTATGCAGTCACCTTCAGTGGAATCAGCCGGATGTCTCGTAATTAAATGATTTACATTATGATCAAGGGGGTAGAAATTTCTATTGCTGCAAACAATATAAATGTGTATTACATCANATAAAATATTGTATTGTCGTCAGGTTGGGAGAGAGCTTCTATTTAATAGTATTTAAAAGATTCTGGCCATAGTCTCCCTAGGAAGGTTGTGACCTATTATGAGACTCACATAATAACATAAGGNGCCCTTCTCTTATATAATATGAAAGGACACGGGACCACTATATTACAGAAGCGTAGGGCACCTATTTATTGTTATGTATGTCAAATCTCATTGACAAACGAATGCGGTTCTGCAGTTGGCGCCCCCTTGTAACAATGGCACATATTTTTTAATGATTGGGTTACGGAATTTAAACTATTAAAATATTTTATGTTTATCAATGGATGTGTGTAGTATGCATCTACTATACCAATGGAAATATAAATGGTGCCAGCATATGGTGAAAGTGGAGGGCTCTTCCCTATCACAGCACATATTAAGATAACAGAAACTCACCTTCTCTCATTTTAATATAGTGCAGATCAGTTGGATGTGAAAGCAGACGGATGAGCATCAGTGCGCCCATCAGTCTGCGCNGATACAGACTTTCGTATGTCCGTGCGTGAGTGAGATTGAGAAAATTTTTACTGTAAAGATATCTGGATCGGGTGTCTCAGCCCCATACTATCAATTTAATCATTTTGCTCATTGATCCGTCACATAAATAACAGACGTAATAATTCAATCCAACATTCTTAGGAACATATATATATAGGCCTAAATTTACTAAGCAGGGAGATTGAAAAGTGGAGATGTTGCCCATAGTAACCAATCAGATGTAAGCACTCACTTAATTCTGAGCTTAATTCTGCTATGGGCAACATCTCCACTTTTCAATCTCCCTGCTTAGTAAATTTGGGCCATAGNGTTAGATGGGATTATAGAGACATGTTGTTAATCTCAGACATTACACTGTTGTGCATGCTTTCATTTAACAGAACTAATATAAGGATGAAATAAATCACTTGTTCAGAGGAGAGCTGGTAATATTTGTCCTGGATGGAAGCAGAAGCAAGGACATAAAGGATGGTTGTGTTCTGTTGTGGATAATATTATCATATAACAAATGTCATATGAAAGCACTACATACTGTTAGCTGTATTAGTTATACAACTTTTAAAATAATAAGCCAAATTGTCACTATGATTTATGTTTTAAAAGGCAAATCAGAACAAATATNTTATTGGAGCACTGCAAAGTAGATTACATTTATCATCGTATTAGTCTCNGAAGTCAAATAAGACTCAAAACTCTTATTTTACATCTTGAGGCACTAAAAAAGAAGTGGGAGACACTAAAATGCATGGGCTGCTATGCCTTATATTCACGTCTGATGACAACCGCCATGACCCTACTTTAAATGTAAGCTTTTTCTTAAACGCTTGCAGAGAAAATCTGGGTACAGCTATTGTGACCTTTAGGAAATCAAATTCCATTTTACACATTTTGGCACCAATATTTTTTTGGGAATGGCAAGGAAGAAAAACAAACAGATAAAAATGATTGTGTATCAGCCATACAGAATAANGTCCGGCATTTCAGAGAAAGAATTCAGACTATAGCAAACACATTGGATGAGACTTAGGACTCGGGTACATCTGTCTGTGATAGCATCCATTATCCAGATATTCACACGCTCGCAATTTAACCACATAACAGAATTCCAACATATGCAGTATTGCAGCAATGCTATAAAAACACAGAGAATTTGGTGCAAAATGCAATTAATAAAAAAACGGCCCAATGGCTTTAATATAGTTTTACTAGTATATACAAACACTGTCTCCANGTACCACACCCAGGAATCATCTTCTTTCCGGTGTCTGTGTGGGTGTCTCCTGGTATCCTCAGATGATAGTACATAGTATAAATAGTTCATAGTATTAATTATCTGCTAACTAAAAATGTAATCCTGATCTATGTGTAGTCAATAATTTAGCTCTAATGGATCATGCATGATTAAATAGGCCGGAGTTAGACAAGCAGAGAGTTCTTTCGTGCTTTCTGCATGGTACCCATTTTTAATAACCAATATCAACCAATTATACAGCTGATCCAAACTGATCCTATAATCCGAGCTTTGTGTTCAATATAGTGGTTGGTACTATTATTCAATATATAGAAAAAATATTGAACCACTTTTAAAAGCAGAACACAACATTATGGAGTAGAGTATTAATATAGAGCTAAATTCCTGTGGAAAAACATTCGAACACTAAAAAAAATTTCTGCAGAACATTGAATATGTTATTTTTAATAATGAAAAACAAGAAATAATTTTACCCACAATTACTTGGCTACTATGTAGAAAAATGCCATCTATACAGAATGTTTTAAGACCATCATCTGCTAGTCACTAAAAGATATGGCTTGTGAGTCTTGGGTCTACATTTACTAAACTGTGGGAATGGAAAAAGGAGATGTTGCCCATAGCAACCAATAAGATTCTAGCTCCTGGTTTCCTATTAAATATTAGAAAATGTCAGCTAGAATGTGGTTGCTATAGACAACAACTCCACTTTTTCATTCCCAAAGTTTAGTGAATAAGGGCCCTGCTCTTTTTCACCCCAGCAGCTTATGTTGCTAAGCCATCAAGAAATGAAAGTGTTTAATCCCTTATATACTTAAAACCTTGTTCTAATGCATTAAGACGGTGTTCAGTGCAGTCCTATAACAGGTGTTTACATTCTTACATTATTTATATAGCACATTCAATGGAAGACAGTAATGCTACTGGAAACTGGTAATATTTATAATATTGTAACATTGGCCAAGCAGAATACATGAGGATTAAAATGATAACCTGTTTTTGTTTATACAGTAGTTCAAACGAGAGACTAGCAAGAAACAAAATTCAAACTAATCCACATCATTTGTACAGTGTGGGTCAGTCTTAGTAAGTCCAGAACACATATCCGGTTTCCATAAATGGCAAATAAGGCACAAATTAACTTTCTTAAGCTTGATAATCATCCATTTCTACAAGACACTTAAGTAATAATGTACATATGATATCTTGGTCCCATGTAACACAATTAAACACATGTAGGTTTGATATTTATATATATTTTTTATATCAAAATATAAATGTATCTCAGAACTACAGACAGTACCTGAGCATTTGAGAATCCAAATGAAAGTCTACTGAGGTCCCAAAAACATATATTGCCCTGCAATAATAAACAACATGTGTGTTCATGTAATGCCCATAATGTGGGGGACATTCGAATAAACATTATCAGACCCTTTTAGGTTCGGTAACAGGATGCAGCAAGTCCCATCAGGAAAATAGTACTTATCAATTTCCTAAAGACAATTACAACAGTAGATCCTGCNATTAGGCCGATGTGTTTTACTCAGATTTCATTTGTTCTCTAATGTCAGAGGGAAGCGTTTCAAACAAAGTGTCTTCTACAAGAAGTCCATTTCTCTTCAGGGACCTACAATCTCCGAGTTCTGGCGGCAGAGTTTCGAAATGATTTCCCTTAATATCCAGGTAGGAGAGGAAAACTAGGTTTCCGATTTTTGGTGAAAGAGAACACAAGTTATTTTTCCCAATTTTTAAGGTTTTCAATTTCTTGCAGAAATACAGTTCATCTGGGACACTTTCCACTTTATTACACGAAATGGAAAAATACTGTAAACTTTGGAGGACACCAATCTCTGGAGGAATGAATCTAATATCATTATACGACAAGTCTAAATATCGNAGTTTGTGGCATAAAAACAAGTGAGAAGGAAGCACCTCTATCTTGTTATGATTAAAGTACAGCCTTTCCAAGCTTGAGAGCTTTTTTATGTGTTCCGGGATATACGTAATGCTGTTGTACCACAGCTTTAAGATGGTGAGTTTACGGAGGTGCTGGAAGCTGAGTATTTCTTCTATGGACTTGATATTGTTTTCCTTCAGATCTAGCTCTTGAAGCACTAGAAGACTGAAAATTGCATGAGGTATACGCTCTAAGTCACAGTGTATCAACTCTAGTTCAGTCAAATTGATCATTTTCTTCAAATTGTTCAGCATTACCAGCTTTGTTCCATCGTTCTGGATGCACAACTTCTGAAGATGACCAGCAACATCGACAGCCCCTTGTGGAATTTTAGCTAGATTGCTCTTGATAAATAAAATCTTTAGACTCTTTAGTTCCCGGAAGGACTCGAGGTTGATATTTTTGGATACATCTGGGCTTAAAGAGCCAATCAAGTACAGCTCCTCTAGGTTCCTCAGACTGTACATCCATGGTGGCAGTTCTCGGACATCATCAAACTTTACTCTCAAGATCTTTAGGTTTTCCTTTAGAAAAGCTAAGGCTGCTGTGTGAATTTTTACAGAACACTGATACAGTGAGAGTTCTTGAAGATTATCGAGTTGAGCGATTGTGGCTGGTATCATGACATTATTAATAATTTCCAGCTTCAAAGACTGCAACTCTGTAATCTCAAACACAGTGTCTGGAAGACCTGAAAGCATAAACAGTTGTATCTCCAACCTGTTATATGCATTTGTTTGTAGCCTTTGCCGGAGCTTATCTGCTGTCCATTCGTTATTTAAGTTTAATTGTTTCAGCTTGTTTTCACTGACTTCTGAGAGGAAAACCGCAAATCTTTTGGAATATAGTGGGTCATACTGATCAATCATGTGAAACATGAAGGCAAAGTCATTCTTCACATCTGGTATGTCATCAATACCAGTCTCCTGTCGCACATATTCAAAAGAATACTCCTTTAAGGACCGGTAGAAAAGCCAGTATAATGTATAAAGGCACGTAAGGCCATAGACGCCAACAAAGCACAGATAACAAAAGGACAGCTTGGAAAACAGGTGTGCCATTGTATGGTTACAGGAAAAGTTCTTATATCCAGTCATGTCTTGTATGTCAACNTTACAATCCACAGTAAACTGTACTTTTGAAACAAGTGCACTGTTGTAGCAGATGATAATGAGGAACTTGAGAACTTTCAGGATGGTTTGGCGAACATACATGGCATAGAGAAGATCTCCTTCTTCCACATGCAGCCGGAATTTTTTCACTTTCTCAAACAAGGCCTTGGCTTGTTCTCCTTCCTTTTTATCCAGGGCTCCAGCTGTAGCTTTATCAACTACGAACTTCTCAGGTATGGATTTTAGCGACTGGGTCTTCACGAGAGGGCTCTCCACAGTGGAAGGACTGGCGATGGACTTGCTTAGGTTGTTCTTCCTGTTGTCCTTTTCCTCTGGCTCCTCGCCAGACACTTCTGACAAAGCTCTGGTTGTCCAAGGCGAGTCGAAGCACTTCCCCAATATAGAAATGAAGTGCTCAATTTTAGAGCTTGACCCAGGAAATTTAAACCAAAAGTTGCTACAAACCATGAAAATCAAAGTGTGAATGAGGACCAGGTAAGGGAAATATTTGGCATACCAGTGGAGAGCCCTCTCATAGCACATTTGGTTGATGAAGCTGTATTGTTGAAGGTCTAAGTCTGTCTTTAATCCTCTCATTTCCACAGTCCCAGAAGGAGCTGTTGGTTTTGGAGCTGGAACATTTGTTACCACAGAACTTGATGCGTTATAGATGGAAGAGTTGTGAACTGTATGTATTCTTTTTGGCAGACAGATAATCTTGTCCTGCATGACCTGTATATAAGAAAGTAGAACATATTCTGATTAGCTTAACGTTATGAACAATGAATCATGCAAAAATAGAAGACAGGAATCAATATAAAAAAAAAAATTTGGTCAATGAGTAAAAAACTTTAACTCTATAACATGGATTAAAGCTGATCTTTACCAATATATTATCTTTAGCATTGTTTTACTCTCCTTTTTAAACTATGTAATAAGGAGGAGGACTTTGGCATATGATGTACAAAGAAATGTAATAAGACAAGTGGTACACAATATCAAAGCGGACGCATGTGGAAAGATTAGTGCAGTACCACTAACTGTGGTAACAGAACAGATGTATTATATATACATACACACACTTATATATTTATATATTTCCGATGCCCAGCATTGCCAACGGATGTGAGTGACGTAATGACATATAATACTATAGAATTACTATAATCTTACGTATTACACTATTTGTTGTTTCTTTCCAATTTTTTTTTCTACGTAAATCAGGGACTCGAGTGTGATCGACNCTGCTGTCTGCCCCATAGGAAGTCTGACGCCGATTCCTATAGAAACTGCGANTGTATTACNGCGCCACCTAACCCTCACCTTTTGCAAACACATCCTTTTGTTTAGGGNGTCCAATATCACTTACGGACCCCATCTTACAGGTTTTCACTTATTACTTTGTATCTTGTTTGATTTATAGGTATTGTAAGTGCGCTTTCAATTCTGTGAAATTCATGCCTTTTTATATTTATATTATATAATAATATATTATATTATATGAGTTAAAAAAATATAATATATTATATTTGAGATTATATTATTCAAGGTCTGAAAAAATATATACACACAATATATAAAAATGTATATATTTTCTTCAAACCTTTAATAATAGTGGTGTATTTGCAAAACCAAATGAAAGTCTACAAAAGCCTGTGAACATTACACTGCCATGTAATATATATTTATTATTTTTAGAACAGAATGTGAACACAATAAAAATTTGCATTTTAAATGAAGAAATAGCAACAAAGTAAATTGCATCAACCTGTAACTATACAAGACGTCCAGTAGAAGTGGGGCATTTTTAGGTCTAATAAATTTTAAATCTGCTTTTGCTAACATCTGACATTCATTTTACAAACAAATAAAAGTAAAGCAGTAAACAGCAAGCAAGCAGCTGCTGCAAGGGCTAATAAAATCCTGGANTGATTAAAAATAGGAATACACGATAGGAATGTATTTTACCAATGCTCATAAGATTACACAGATGGAAGGGTTTGGGCACTGCTGACCAGAGAACAGAAGAGGATAGGGAGCACACATTATAGAGAGTGAACCTCTATGCAGACTATAGAAAAACAGAGATGCAGAATGTGTCTGGGGAGGTAGGAGCCNCACAAATCAAGTTTAAAGATCACATTTCATGTGTTTACTAGAGGAGCTCAGCTATCTGCAAAGCAGCAGGGCTGTGGGTATATTACATAAACCAGCATACGCGCCATATATAGTGGTTACTCAGTATATCTGCCAGACTGTGCTTAAAGAAGATGCATTTTAATTCACACTCCGAAAAATATTTTACAAACTGGAAGGTGTAATGCAAAATAATTATAAATAAAATTTAAAAAAAGAGAAAATTGCAATAGTAAAGTTACAATTGTTGTAATTCATGTTTTCAATTATAAAGCAAAGTAAATATTTAAAATGTACCAATGAAAAAGCAATTATAAAATGGGGCATACTTGGAGTAGTGCCTACTGACCCTGAGACCGACACCAACTCTATATTGATCATTGTTTTTTTGTTTTTTGGATTATTTTTTTAACTCGCAAAAAGTCTCTCTCACACATATTTAGTATTTCATTTTAAATAAACTGAAGGGATTATCTTGATATAGTCAACCTTATTATTATTTTTTTATTCTGTATTTAAAAAAAGGTACTGTACTGCAACCTCCCATCATCTTTGCAGAATATGATGTACCTCAATCTATCAGTAAGTTTCTACAGATATTTTGTACTCCTTTTTATGCCTATAATACAATAATAANAATATTAATATTACATGGACTGTCATATGAAGAGCAAGTAATTGTTTTAAAATTTTGTCTAAAATCGCCTTAAGGATCATTTTCTGTATCTTATATACTGCAGTAAATGTTAAGCAGTTAATTCAGTGACTACATGTTCCAAAACAATGTTATGTACCCGTATTTTAACAGTGTTTGTTAGGACTTTCATATAATATAGGTAACATAAGCGGATACAGGTATTTTGATTTATACCAGGATAACAAGGATCTAAATATACATACGGTTCTTTAAAAATCAGTTTTGTGCTCTTTTGCACAGTGTATTTTTCATTATTTAAATATTAGNTTAATATGACTTTAATAAAAAAGTAACCTCCTATANATAATGCCAGGGAAGTATCTAATANATTGAGATAGCCATCAGACAACAGAAAACGTGGACATGTAGATGAACAGCTTGTGTTCAAAACAAAATCTAAATGAGGTTGGAAGTGATCCGACGACTTAGCTCAAGAACCCAGTGGATCGATATGATTGGGCTACCTGTTGCCCCCTTTCTACAGATAATAAATTACATGAACACCTAAATATTTACCTGCAGTGTACAGCCAAACACACCAATCATCAGCATGGCCACAGAAAGATAATCGGTGAACACGTCCCACCATGGCTTCAGGACTCTGAATGCCGGCTGTTGTTCTGAGAACTGGCGGAATTCAGTAACTGGAATCATCGTCCTGTAGAAAACAAAATAAAATATTGAGCTGCTGAAATTTAATTGGAAAGTACAGCCAAAAATGCTCCAAATGCTACAGCCAACAATGGTCACATATCTGCTGATCGCCTTTAAGATAAAAGTCTAAGCAGGTTAGTGCAGAGATTACATCTACAGTGCAATGTCACATCTGTTAGAGCTACGAAAGGGAAAAAAAAATGACTCTTATAATCTTGATAAATATTTTATACCAAGGAACAGAAAAAACCCCATACAGTTAGATTCTTATAAATATTTTATATGCTCTTAATGTGCTGGAAAAAACATGCATATATGTCATGACAAAACACCCAAAATCCCAATGCAGATGTATGGGTGGACAGTGTCACGTTGCCCTGCCATTCCACAGCAGCTATGTAACATGTCACACAATTCCACAGTACATGCCGTATACGTGGAGCCATATGCCACATCTATATTATAGAGTAACCATGGAATTTACTGCAGGTCAAAAATCTGACACTGTAATGTTTGCAATCTTGCCAACACAAATTCTACTCCTAACATTACACACTGCTGCAGAGGATTTATTATTGTACAGACAAATATATTTATAAGAAATAGTGACTTAATTCGATTTAATGTATTCTCTTTCACCCTTCAGTTGCCATGTTAGCAGACTGGATTTAAATCAGTTGAGTATAATGGGCATTTTGGTGCCCATTAAATTCCATCACTAATCCTAAAGGTCTCTTACCGAAGACATGATGTAATCGCCTATATAGCCTATCCCCAGGGCCAATGTTTTATTTTATTTTTTTTTTAACAGGGTTGCGTGAAAATAATTTTTTGTTTTTTAAAGTGAGACCGAGTTTCACTCAATCAGTTGATTGAACTGTTCGGAGTGAAACAAGTTCATGTCTTTATCCGCATTTTCACATTTGTCCTCAGGTTTGTAGCTCTGTAGAATGTAAACATCTTATCCGCTTTCTCATTTCCCAATCNGTTGTGCGTTTTGGATTGTACACATTTGTTTGATTTAAATCAAGGGGTTGTCAACCAGTGGTATGTGAACTACTATTTGGTGGTACGTGAGGCAACTGGGCTGGGTTATATAGAGTTACAACATGCAGAATTATTTATATTTTAATCATGACCAATATTAGATGGCAGAGGAAACAAGGCTATCAAGAAAACAGCCATGTCAATGCTAAGAAGTAGATGTGCTAATAGTGAAGGAAGGGGGAGAAGGAATAGAGAAGGTCAGTGGTACTGGAACTAATTTTAACATTTTGATTTAAATCATTAACTTTAAATAATGAAACCCTGGTTTCATGAAATCATTTGGCAGATCCATTTTCCATTTACATGAGTAGTTGTAGTACTGTCTACAAGGCCTTTCCCTTATTTATATTCTTATTTACATCCAGATTTAACAGGGACATCCCTTTCTAAAAGTTGTGCTTTGTTGGTAATATTTTGAGATAAATTGAAATCTAAATGATATAAATAGCTTGGTTCAAACCGTTTAATTTAAATTGTGCAATCCTGTTTTTTAGTAATTGTAGCAGTGCACTATACTTCTTAGTGTAAAATAACAGCAACACCCACAATTCAAAGCATTCATTCATGTTTCTCAATAAGAGTATTTCACATCACAGACTTTTTTCCCCGAGATTAATTACATTACACTGTCTGTGATAGAGTCACAGTTAGTAATATTACATTTTTCAACAGAAGGTTTCCAGTGTCCTTTACTAGAACGTCAGGATTTGCTTGACTGTGTCATTTGGAAACACAAAGTTCATTTTTGTCTACATACATAATAGTCCGTTGAGTGTTTGAATGTCAGCAAAGTGATTGTTAATCCTGTATATAATACCCACCTGTCCAACTAACTAAATGACATCTTGCTTGTAATTCTTTGGATGGAAAAAAAAGCGCGGATGACATTGCAAAGTGACCTCTGTCTCTAACCATAAATTAACATTCTCTATAGCTGGCCACATACTACAGCAAAAGCCCTGGACGATAATCTAATGGTTCCGAATCCTTGATTGATTTTCATCCAGATGAAGGCATTTGAAACCCTGCAACAGATGGCATTTACCTCCTCCGCAATTCACATGATCTTTCCCAGGTGTAACTTTCCTCTCATGTTTAACTCCGATCTGGTCACATATCTGCTACATGGTTAAAGCCATTTTGTCCACTATTAAAATAGAATTTAAAAATGTTCTTTAATCATATTACAATTCTTAGGAACAAATGCCTCTTCAGGGAATAGGTTATTGACACTAAAGATATTACACAAAGGAGAAGCCCTATTGCGTCTAAGTTAAAGAATGAGTTTCCGGATCATTTTGCCAGTAGCCACAGGAACAATGGGATAATAGAGGAGAAGTTCTATTTAACCCTTCCCCACACAGCATTGTTCTGACATAATAAGCACTGGCTGCTTCCGTTTAACACAACAATGAAGTCACATAGTGATACATTTTACACCAGAGGTCATTTCCTCAGCATTATGTTTATACTGCTNAGGTGTACATATCTGTCTTATCTGTGTTAGTTTCCGCACATGCAAGTGTATGGTATGCAACAGTCTCCTTAAGCAAAACAGTAGTCAGTGTATAGCACTAAATTTGGTATTGCAAACGAGTGAAACTGATTTAATAGATTGTAAAATGTAAAGTATTACCAGATCATAAGAAAGCTGTATGTTCTTCTGGATTCATACATGTGANCCCTTGGACACAACTTCCACAGCTCGCATGGACTGCTGACTGCACGCCGCTACCTAGGCTTTCTGGATGCGCTTGCACATACAATGACAACAGATCAGAAGCAGGGATCTGTCGATCCTATCAACCTCTACCTATATATAAAACATCTACTTATCAGAGGTCTGGATCCAGTCCTATATTGTCCAATCCCTCCCAGGATGAGACTTTCTATGCGCACTAACTATGCAGTGAAGCACATACCAGTGTCCTCTGCCCTGTTCTTTACCAGTTCAGCATACATTTAGGAAGACAGTGTTCACATGAGACTATTGNATTACTAAGATACCATTTTGGGCTTTAAGTCACCTGACTTTACCCATTTCCCAGGGTATCATGGGAAATAAATGGATTTGCGTTGACTTTATTGTTGAAGTCGGAGACAGTATTATATTAGAGGATAGCGATTTACCATTAAGTCATTAAAGACATAGCCTTATGAATAGTCTGCACCATATTACACATTAAACATGCCTGGATCCTGTGAATACAATTACAGAGAACTTTAGGGCTAACAGGTCTCAGACAGCCACACTGGATTTAATGCGATCTCTTCTCCTGGGGTGTCTCCATGTCACTTACAGCCCTGAGAGGGAGGGATGTGAGCATTACAGGTCACAATTAAGTGACTGTAACTTGTCACAAGTCATTTATTGGTTCCTCATGTTGCACACAGCCCAGGACTCCAGTAAACTGGGTTATATTACACCCAGGTCCAGCTTTCCACCCTCTCTAATCTGAGTGAAGTAATGCTTTATGAAGGGAGAATGCAATGTTCCCAAATGTATCAAAACACAACATATTTCAAATANCTTTTTGACATAANGGGGCTGATTCAGAGTTTGGGAGTAATAGCAAAACAGATACAAGTGTAGTCCTGGAAAAACCCAAAACACTGACCTGCAGGAGATGTAAATATAAACTGCACAAATAGAATTATAGTTGAAATGTGAAGTTTTCTAGCTCATCNCCAATTTACAAATTAAACATAAAGCTATGTAGTATGCGAGATTTTTGTGGAAAAGCAAATTGTTTTCTCCGCATGCAATACAATTAAAAANCCTTTGCACCCCTCACATTACAGCATGGATTTGTTAAGCTCTACACCTGCATCTAAAAAACAGTGTAAGAGCAACTCTGGATCAGTGGAGATGAAATGCTTGAAAGTCATAGCATACAGAATTAAAAAAGCATTATCATTAGAGTACTGCTGTTCTGTATTAGATAATGTCTGCCGCTGAATAAGAACAGAGTACATTACAGATAAGGAAGTGTAATTATATGCACAGGCTCCAGTANGGCTGTATCGCGCACAACATATTCTTCATACTGCTTTTATTTAGACTATATTCTATTTTGTAGCTAGATAAGTTATAAGTGAATAATTCCATTTTAACTCATTCAAGTACTATCAGAGCAGGAATACATTATATAGTCAGATATCTCTATCTATATATAGATATATCTATCTATATCTATATATAGATATATATATGGACACACCTGCTTAAACATTTTGCAAAACACAGATGCAAGGGCAGCTGTAGGAACAGTGAACCCACTGTAATCCTATATATTACCATGCAAGGTCAGTATTCCAATATTGCACTGGAAACATCCATTTTAATCATGGTTGCCAACTCTCCCGGAATATCAGGGAGACTCCCTGAAAAGTGGGTGATCTCCCTGACTCCCTGAAGTGCTGGATAATCTCCCTGATGCTCATTCAGCTGAAGAAGACATTGTGTTATNATGATAGAAATCACACATTGTGTCCTATTTCTATACAGATAATGAAGTTACTGGTTCTCCTATTTACAACTATTCACAATA
>JABWIB010013981.1:0-13584 GCA_016617825.1 Platyplectrum ornatum
TGCTCAACATAACGGTGTAGAGGCAGAAGCTAAGCTTTTACACTTACTCAATGATGTGCTTTGCAGGCTGTACAAAAAAACGCCTGCGGACCTCCGCAGCAGCAGGAGCATTTAAACATCAATCAAAACACCTGATGTTGGTGAACTCCTCTTTGCGCTACGCTTACACCATGGTTTGGGGTAGTTCAGAAAAATAGCGCACACAGACAGACTTGAANAGANGCAGTTGTGCGCACCTGTAGTGTAANGCCCTTCAAAAACATTAGCATGATGCGCATCTAAGAGAGATGGAATCGCANGCATGCGCAGACTTAAATTACGTCTACAGTGCGTGCNACTTTTTATATGCTGCACATGCNCATATNCAGCTTCTTTAGCATATCTATTCNCGCACTATAGACATGCTGATGAAGCCGGTCCCTGAAATTATGTAGGCATTCAAAATTCGCTAGTAACATCTGCTGCACACATGCACAGATGTTACTTGTGACATCATTTGAACTACCCTCTAAAAATTTCATAATATAGGGTATAATATATATGTATTAATATATTACTAATATATTGTTAGTATNTTATATAATACTAATATCATTCATTTACAACTCTCAAATAAAATAATGGAGGCATCTGTAACATTTATATACATTCAGAATTCATATTTAATTCTTAAATTCCAAACAGGGTAGATTTTTTTGAGCACAGATTGGCATCAGCAGACACTCTTCTAGAAACAATGTGAAATTTCTGTTTTCACTCACTGTTTATATAAACAAAATCCTTAGAGAATGGGGCTTACGATATAAAAGTTTGTGAATTGAATTCTGAGAACATTGCTTGCATGCAAGTCATGAAACAAGATTTATTCAAGTGATAGACTTTTCTACTGACACAACAGTTGACATAGGGAACAAAATATTCAATTCTATTGATTTTCGTTATTTTAGACTAAGTATAAATTTACTTTCAAGTAAGTTGTATAAAGTAACACCTAGGGCATATATGTTGCAAGAATATCTTAATTGACATCAAATACATAAATGCAGTATGTTTGCAGAAAGACTGTCTACATTGATATATAAGGAATAGTAAGTTATTTAAAACAATTCTCTAGACCTCCCTGTAAAATGTTCAATTTTGGATGTTGTAAAACCATGGTGTGCTGTGTAGAGTCTAAAGTACAAAATAAAAAAAAGGTATTTATGTTCTACAGATTAATCAACAATGTCTGTAAAACAGATCAACAATGTCTGTAAAACACGGATTTAAAAAAGTGGGGATGTTGCCCATAGCAACCAATCAGATTCAAGCTCACATTCTCCAGCATGTAAAATGAAACGGAGAGCTTGAATCTGATTGGTTGCTACAGACAAATTCCCCACTTTTCCAATACTGCAGTTCAGTGGTCGAAGTGGAAATTTAGAAGTGGGGGTATGGACATTCAGAAGTGACGGTATGAAAAAACTGAATATAATGGAAGTCAATGGAGATTTGTAGTCTTTCAATTACATCAGTGGAAGAAGTGCCGGTATGGCATACCCCCGTATACCCCCCCACTTCGAGCCCTGCTGCAGTTTAGTAAAACTAGGCCCATGTTCATACCTCCCAAGTGTCTCACATTTGGCGGGACAGTCCCGCTTTGTCGCGACTGTCTCGCTGTCCCGCCTGCACAGCAGTTTGTCCTGATAAGGGGACACACTGCTGGACATTGACATTTTTTCCCACTAAAATCGCCGACCACTGCGAAAAGGGGGCATGACCTGATGGAACGGGGTGTTGCTTGGTGGGAGGGGTGGAGTTTGGACGGGGCCAGGGGCAGGACCAAGGTGTCCCGTTCTCCCCCAGCCCACTGTTGGGAGGTATGCCCATGAGTAGCACTAGCAATGGCAAATACAAGTTGCAAGGGGTACTGCATAGTGCACACACACATTCCTATAATCAGGTTATATTGTTCATAACAGGTTCCTAACTGATTGTACCTTTGGCAATGGGAACATTTAGGAATCCTTACTTTTTTGTCAGCATTCCAATAAATCAGCAAATATCATATACTGAAATAATGTAAGATCACTTATTGTGTAGTGTATTTGTAGTGTAGCTTTAGATGTTATTTTTCTAAATAGAGAACAAAATATGTTTAGAATGCTTTATTTGTAACCTGGGTTGTCCATGTGCAAAATAACCATTAAGCTTCATTTTTTTCTCTGCCTTTCACGTAAAACCCAAAGTGAAGAAATCAAACTCCCCTGGAGCTTTTATAGTGTTTATTACGCGTCACTGGTTTCTCCTCACAATTGTAAAGGTTAAAACCTAAGAGTTTCAGCATTGAAACAGATGCTAATAGACACTCTTTATGCCATTACTAAATGCTGTTGACTTCTTCCCAAAGTGTGCATATAAAATAGCACACTGCAATAAGAGATGATTGCACCTAAATCCATTATATTTTAAATTATTAAGATGTGCACTGTCTCTGTCCTAGAAAACAAAATAAAATAATAAACTGAATGTATTGATCTTACTATTGTTTACCCCTCTGAAATGCCCCAAATAGCCACAGATATCAACTGATTATATGCAATTAAGTTAAATATGAAGACTGTTTATAGTATTGTGCTTGAATTTAATTGAATAATGACTGAAGGAAAGGAAAAAGCTATTTTACAGATTAACTTAATTATGAACCAGATTGAAACCTTAAAACTTTCAATGCCCCAAAGGGCCAGGTTTAGCCGGCACACTGGCATAGCTTGGTATTACAATGTACAGTGTGTACAGAACTTTTAGTAGAGTTGAAGTCTAAAATGTGTATACAGCGGGTCTCCTATACCGAATACCCGCTCACAGGGCCGCCATCAGCCCTGGACTGACTCGGGCCCCCCACATGACGTTGTGAGTCACGTTGTCCATCCTGGCAGCTCACTTAGATGCCATTATTGGTGTCTAAGTGAGTTGTCCTGCAACAACAACAGAGGGAACACAGATGAAAGCTTTCCATCTGTATCCCCTCTGCTGCCGCTGACATGGCGCTGGGCCCCTGCTCAGTCCGGACCCAGGACAGTCCGCCCGGCCGGCTCATTCTATATTCGTATTTATATTATATCGGATCTTAAAATTCAGACTTATGTTGTTTGTGATCTGTCTAGGCTTCAGAATTTTACAGAATTTCCAAAATGGTATTTTACAGTTATAAATTAGCATTAGAACAACCACTGCTATGCCTTAAATGAGTGCATATATGCGTGCTTGGAGCACTGTAATTTCTAATATGGTTTTGGCTTCAAAGCTAGCATTATTTCAGGAGCAATGAAAACAGTTTATATATTTACAGGCTGCAATAATCAGCTAATGCATGATTGAAAATTTTATATAATATGAATAAAGCTTTAATAAATAATATGTGTGCTAGTTATTTTATAAGCATAACTGATTTCCTTTGAATAACACACTGAAGGATACCATGGCTACTGAATAGTGCAGCACTGTTGAAAATTAGGACACAACCTAGTATTTTATTATGTACCCAATGTGTAGTTAACAAGACATTTGGTATTTAGGGTATTTCATAATGCATGATCCATCTATTATGGAGGGCACCTCACTTCATATTTGTCTGTTATGCCATGAATTAAAAAAAACTGTCGAGAAATATACAATAATAAGAGAATAGCAGTAGGGTTTATAAAACCAAATATGGCTTAATAATAATTGACAGGATCCTAAGTTAAAATCGAAATCCCAGAGTAATAGTTACATTAAAACCCACAAACAACAGTTCACAAAAGGAACTCCCGTGAAGGAGGGGAGCTGAACTTGGCATACNCAGTGCTCTGGACAGACTATAGTTGATTTTAAAGTTTGTAAGGTGTACTTTTATGAGTATGGATTTGTAGTATATTTTTAAACGTAACAACGATTGACAAAACACTGCTGTTGCTTTAATTTAAAAAAATGTATGATTAAAGTGTAAATAGAACGTATTAAAAAATGTTTAAACATCCATTATATTCACATGATAAACATATCTTTCTGTCTAATGCGTTTTTTACATATCACCAACATATTTCCCACTTATTGGTACTTGTCAGTTTCTTCTATAGATTTACCGACTTATGAATCATGTAAAACGAGGACATCTTAAGACNTTTTTTTCACAGAATATATTTCCACTTACTGTATATTTCATCACAAAGCAGTACGTCTTCATTTCTTTTATCAATCTGAGTTATGTTATGTCTATGCTTTAGATGCCAAGGATGTGGGATCCTGTTGAATCTTGCTTTGCTTAAATGGATGAACTAAAGCATTTTCCATTTAGAATATCCCTTAGTTATAGATTCTATGACAATGGAAACTTATATCAGACTAGGGTGGTCTTTAATATAAAAAGTCATTGTTCTAAGCAGGCCAGTTTTAGCAATCACAATGCATCTCAACACAACAGATGACAATAAAAAATGGTGAAAATAAACCTTTGCTATCATTTCTATTAGGAATGCATTAGGAACGCAGAAAAACAGATTGTTGTTATTAAGGCTAATTACTTCTACCCCAATTATTAGTCTGCATATTTCATAAAATCACACAGCGAGTGACATCCTATCATAGATGTATTAGATATTGTCAGAAATGTTCCATATCAGTTTTAGTGAAATAGTCAGTGAAGTAATTTATCTTGTGATGGAATGATTTATACCAATAATAATCATTTGCAAAGATGTTTCTTATGAATGTATACATCTAAAACAGAGGTTTACAGTCAGCAGGAAGTAAATTCTGCGGATAATTGAGCAAAAGTGTATGCTATACTGGAAGACGGGATATCCCTGGTTGTGATACATTAATAAAAGATATGGGGAATATATGCTGAATGTAAATCATTGTAGAAGTAACCACAGATCTTCTGTGGATGNAGATTGCTCANATTCTTCTGACTACATCTATGTTGGGGTTGTTGTTCTGCTGCCCAATAGATTTAGCTGATGATATTGTTTGATAAATATCTGCCCGTATTTCTCAGCATTGAGGCCATTAATCCTGACCAAGGGCTCAATTTACTAAGCTATGATATTATCGATTTCATATGATAAAATCATATGAAATCGATGTGTCTGATATTTATAAACACTCGGAGCAATGATTAACACACCACTCAGAGGAAAAAATTATCGCCATCAGAAGATAGTGCTAACTGCTCTATTAGAGGAGGAAAAGGGACTTATGTATTATCGCCCCCAGTCATTGGTCCTGATTCTCACATGCAAAGGTAAAGTAAATGAAACAATAAAATACTTTAAACACATACTTTACTTTAAAATGGAAGATACATATGCACAATAATATATGGCCATATAAACAAATAATTCTGTAAGAGGTTTTATTTGTGCTGCATGCTCAATAGTCCGTCTGTCTCAACTTCCATGATTCAATATGCTTCTGCTGGAGATGAGTAAAGCACAGTCTCTCATCAGGGAAGAATTTGTGCTATGGTTTGTATGGCATTTTGTTCTGGTAGCAATTGGTTAAATGTTCGATTTCAGTTGAAGTGAATTGAGTAATTTGATTAGGCCTTGACTTCCTTTAATAAAGGATTTCATTAACACAGTCCAATATATAGATAGGGGCAATTAACCCAATGAACAGTCAAAAATGAGATTGTAGTTGCATGATGCAGGTCCATGAAACAGAGCAGATACAAAATAAATCAAAATAATAAATAATTAAGAGACAATAAACCAGATTCAGAGATACTTCTGTGCGCAGTCTGCGCCGGCCGCATCCCTGCGATTCAAAGCTGCATGTTTCGCAGGGAGAGTGACATGCGATATGCCCCTCATCCCTGCGCACACATTGCTAGTGCAGAGGCTCCAGCTGCTGTAGCCAGAGCCTCAGCAAGTGTTTACATGCAGTGTTCCTGNACACATAAAACACGTAACTATTGAAATTTTGCAAATTATTGCAAAAAACACGCACACTAATTTTTTTCTATTTTTTTACATTTTATAATTTTTTTTACATTTTTTAAAACTTTGTAAACCTTAATGAAGCAGGCTATTACCTGCTTCAAGCTGCTACGTGCAACTTACACCATGTCAGGACATGGTGTAAGTGATACAACAATTAGCAGGGCTAATCCCTGCTAAAAGCTTCTATTCAAATGCCCCTTTTATGATTTAAATGACACATATGACCAAGGTTGCTTAGCACCTGGATCAGTGTCCTTCCTTAATTGCCGATCTACATACCAGTCTGGAAGGCAGATGCGCCGCTATGAATAGGGTCCAATGCAAATATGTGTAAAACAGAAAAAACTAAGAAATGGTCGTACTTGACAATAATGTTAATTAATATTATTAATCATTAATATTACAGGTGCAACCATCAGCAGTAAACAACATATACCAAGAAACAACAACCATACATAGAGGGTATGAAAAAAAGAAGTGGTACACACTGACATATCAATGTAAAACACCCAAATATATAAAAAACTCATTTAGTTTGTCAAATGTCAAATACTATTTATCATGAACAGTTAGCTAGCAAAATATATACATACAAAAAGATTTTTCATACATGTGTCATTTATGCTTTGTATAATATCAATTCCATGTTTGAAAGGAAAGGAGGACTACAAAAATACAATGTTGTTTGTTATTACAATCCAACAATACCAAAAAAGATAGTTAAATGAACAGATGTATCAATTAACCATAGGCAGTAAAAAAACATTATTTAATTAAATCTCTACTTAATGAAAAGTTTAGCAAACGATTTTCTAGTTAAATCAAAAAATAGTACCAACGCAGAATGTTCAAAACAAGTCCAAAGTTTGAAAGCAAAAAATATAATAGTTATAAATAATAAAATTTTACTTTTAAATAAATAAATTCTATATTTTTGCAACTTTTCATTGACCAAAATGCCAGCGTAGTAGCGGTATAAACATGTCCATGGTATATATCTGCATATTGCAAATGAGCTAACCTTGGTAAAACCATTAAGATCANATTATGACATTGAACATAACATTTTTAATATCTTACACATACATGTTTTCTTTCTTCCACAGTCTTGTCGTTTTCTTAAGTAACTGCCATTTGATGTGTTGATTAATTTATATAATTAGGTAAAATTTGTGATTGTCAAAATGATTGATTCTTCAATTTATAATCCTTTCCCTTTAAAATGCATTATAGAAACTATATTTTAATTTTAGTGCATATTAAGATTAAATATGGTTATCTTGTTTTTTTTTTCAATTTTTATGTGTCATTATTTTTAGTGGGCCTATTTTTCAGCATAAGTAGTTAGTATATAAGTACAGTACAAGCTTTGGTTCTGAAAAATGCTTACTGTGGATCAACAAGGTAAAAGTTTGAGGGTAAGTTTAAAGCTAATTAAACATTAAAGTGGTTAAAGCAAAGCAAAAATAGTGAGCCATACTCAACAAATATGTAGTGAGTAACCCCTTCAAGACACAGCCTATTTGGTCCCTAAAGACCAAGCCCTATTTTCCAAATCTGACATGTGTCACTTTATGAGGTAATAGCTTTTTAATGCTTTTACATATTTTTAAATGACACGTAGTACTTTAAGTTAGAGGTAAATTTTGGTTGATAGTCTGTATTTATTTGTGAAAAATGCACAAATTTAATGAAAAATGTCCCCATTTTCAAAATGTTACCATTTCTGCTTGCAACACAGATAGTCATACCACACAAAATAGTTAATACATTTCAATATGTCTACTTTCTGTTGCCACCATCTTTTAGACTTTCATTAACTTTTTTAGGATGAAGGGAGGTTCATAAACTTAGTAGCAAATTTTCGTAATTTCATAAAGTTTGAAAGTTTCAAAAATTTAGGGGCCAGTTCACGTTGTATGTGACTTTGAGGGGCCTGCATGATAGACACCTCCATAAATGACCCCATTTAGAAAACTGCACCCCTCAAAGTATCCAAAACAGCACTCTGGAACAGAGGCGGAACTAGCGAGTCATGGGCCCAGGTGCTAAAAATGCAGCGGCAGGCAGTATACAGAGAGAGAGAGAGAGAGACAAAGAGACAGGCAGTATACAGAGAGAGAGAGAGAGACAAAGAGACAGGCAGTATACAGAGAGAGAGAGAGAAAGAGAGAGAGAGAGAGAGAGCGAAAGAGAAAGGCAGCATACAGAGAGAGAGAAAGAGACAGGCAGCATACAGAGAGAGAGAAAGAAAGAGACAGGCAGCATACAGAGAGAGACAGGCAGTAGAGAAAGACAGGCAGCATACAGAGAGAGACAGGCAGTAAAGAGAGACAGCAATATGTTACCTTCTATGCTGCACGTTTTGTGGAGGGGGGGGGGGAGCAATCTTTAGCCTGTCTGTGACAGGTTCTGCATCTCTTCGTGCTGGCTGTGCATCTCACACACACAGCTTCAGCACTTTACAGCATGGAGGGGGAGCTGCACTATGTAAACTAGGAAAGAGTTGGGCAACCAGAACATGTGACCTGAGCCACCGATGAGAACACAGAGATCTCGAACTCTGGGACCCCTGCACTGGTTGCTGCAGGAGAGACACTTGTATGAGCAGAGTTAAAAAAAAAAATAATATTGTGTGTTTTCTGCACCTAAAATGTGGACTCACAGCGGATATTATAGCAGATATTTAAAAATGTGGTAATCCTGAGCTAATATCCCAAGACTTGATTCCCCTTCTTCTCCTAGTGCACCTTCCCCAATGTTCTCTTGTCCATCTTCATAGTTAAGTGAGCTTCCTTCACAGTCAGAATATTCATAACACTTCCTTTACTCATATTTCTGGCTTGTGACAAGTATTCTGAGGCCTTTCAAACCTCTATTGATATTACTATAGTTTAAATTAGTAAAAATGAAGGTCATCTTGGAACTACAAAATTAATCAGTATGCCATTGTTCCCAATTTCATAATCCAAAAAATAGTAACAGAAGCTTTACTGGTGCTCATGAGAGCTACATGAGCCAGAGCTTTACTTTTTTTCTGAGCTGCTAAAAAATTGAGTAAACATATCACCTAAGAAGGAAATGTGCCGATAATCAATCTAACTTTCACCCGGTCATAGCGAGATTGCTTTTAGGGCAATACAGCAAGTACTTATGGCACATTGATGGGATGCATTTTGCATAGTGGATGGAAATAAAATACTAATATTCCAGGATAATTTTACAGACATAAATCGTTTGCTCCCTTATGTAAACAGCTAGCAAAAGGTGGACTTTAATGTATCCTAGCAAATTGCACATCATTGAAAATGCGCAGACTCTCATTTTCAGCAGCCCTAAGAAGCTAGAAGATAGCCCTTCATTTTGCCCATCAAAAGTTGACTTTTCTTATTGTGGGCCAAGCAGAGGTATCTAGAGGCCCTTCTGCCGAGTGAAATAAGGAAGGAAGCAAAGAGCGCTTAATCAGAGTCTTTAGGGAGATATATATAAATATAAAATATAAAAGAACCAGCAGCTCTCTAGGGTTGACCGATACCATTTATAGAGTTAACAAGAAAAATTAAAGTAGCGCTCGTTTTTTATACATAAACTTTAATATCAAAATCATTGTATAGAATATGTACAGAAATAGGGAATCCAACATAGACAGTCTTCTTATATTTTTATAGAGAATCAGATGTTATTTGACTGTCATTAAGACCGTTAGGAAACATCGTATCTAGACAGCATATCCAATATGCTTCTCGCCGACATAGTTGGGAGAAGCAATCTCCTCCTCTTATGGTGCCCTTAATTTGTTCTATACCCTGTATTGTGATTCCTTTCAGGTCTCCTTTATGTTCAATTTTGATATGTTAATATATTAGATTCCATTCAGTGTATTCCTTCTGTGTTCCAGAAATCTAGTATTTAGTTGCCGTGTGGTGCGGCCCACATACTGTTTGCCGCAATGAAATGTAAACAAATATATAACATATGAGCTTTTGCAATTGATATAGAAATTTGAAGGATTGATTTGATGGATTTATATATCTGCATGTGATACACCCGACCCTCCCACACTTGTAGCACCCTATAGGTTTAGCTGGTAACCAGCACTGCTTTGAGAGAGGCCAATCTAACAGTGTGTAGATGGCTTGATACTAATTTATTTTTCAAATTGTCGGCCTTCTTCTGCCGAGTGGACATAATCACACTTAACCTAGTATAGATATGTTTGATCTTATTACATGTTTTTCCAGATGTTAAATTAGCCCATATGCAAAAAATGAGATGAAAACAAGGATTATCCAGATGACTAATAACTATCAAATATTTGAAATAAAAATGAATTTTCATCAAGGTGACCACATTCAGAAAAGTTCCTGTAGTAACTGTAATCTTAATCCAATCCAAGCTGTTCACAGCTTAGCTCCATGTAGCGTTACACTGAGTGAACATCACACTGACTGTTTTCTGCGTCTGTGTTTTGATTAGTACATTTGTTGTGCAGCCATGAATTGCATATAATTTTTCCTCAGTAGGATGTTCTGTCTTCATTGCATTTGTATATCTCTATGGAGCACAAAAGACAATGTGCTACGTGGTCTATGAGAAATCATTCTTCCTCTGGGGGATAGAAATGTATGGGTTACTTTGCCAGTAATCTTCCTATGGTTCCAAAGTAATTGAATACTGTATGTGACACTGTAATAGTATTTAAATCAGATGAATAAGAACATTCATATTTACTATATGTAGATTTATTTCTTAGCAGCATGGATGTTTTAGTGCTTTAGGCAATCAATTTTCTCTGCAAAGGTATAACAAAGACAGTACCTGGGTTACTCAGGAGACAGACAATGCTACTTATTTGACGTAATATTTTTCCTGTAGAATTATGATGAGTAAATTATAAAAAAAAAATGTATACCTATTTTATTATTATTTTAGTTTTTACCAAGCCTACAGTATCAGTGACAAAGGTAAATATATATATATATATATATATATATATATATATATGAATGTTTTTATCATGAACACTTTAAATTACATAGTGCTTTAAAAATAACGTCTCTAGAAACAGACCACCTTTCCTAAAAATCAATGTTCCAGGAATAAACTATATACTTTAATATACTGTACCTCAGTTTTAACATAATGTGTATTGAGAGTTTCTATGTATAATAGAAATAGAAATAGATCCAGACAGAAGTAAATACTGAGAGACTCTGTCATTTGTCTTGTTGGTGATAAGTACCCGGCTTTGGTCCTAGATAATAAAAACATAGGAGCTACTGACAGGATAGTGCCATTTACCCANCCTTCCATTGCTTCACTGCTTTGTGGCTGTGGTCTTTGTTTGCTCTGATAAGGTCTGGCATTGGTTCCAATGTTGAGGGAAAGCTGGAGCTGGTTGCAGAAAATCATTGTGTGACTTTTAAATGGCACGCCTAGATTATGTTGCATGGCCGTATTCAAAGGTCAGTCATATTTGAAAGTCTCAGCTTGCATTCGTTTTACATTAGTGTGGTTCTGAGACAAAAGGAAAAAGCCTGTTTGATTAAATTGGACACAGACAGTGGTCTTGTATTTGTAACCTTATTAATGTCTAAAATGTACTCACAGCTCAGAACAATTATCCGTTAGATATTTAGGACAAAAGATTATAATAATGAATAAAAATTCAAATTTGCATAATAAAATGTTAGTAAGCTACATGTATTTTTTGGGGCATGGGATTAACCATGCAGGTAGGAATATTAGATATTACATATGGGCCTATATATACTAAACTGCAGAAATGGAGAAGTGGAGATGCCCACAGCAACCAAACATATTCTAGTTTTCAGTAACATTTTACATTCTGCAGAATGTCAGCTTGAATCAGATTGGCTGCAATGGGCAACACCTCCACTTTTCCATTCCCACAGTTTACTAACAATAGGCCATGGAGTTGGCTCCTATTTACACGGGCATAGAAAAAGACGTAGAATTTCAGAAGGATCATCATCATTCTTAAGAGATATTTAACTCATAAATAGAATATTGCACAATTTATGGATGGTAAAGAGATCAGATCTTTATACTGTTGTGTATCACCAATATGCAATAAGCTATACAATACAAAGTTGATTAATGATATTTAGAAACTGTAACCTAGATAACATATATGCTTATCTTATCCTGCGCTGTTCTACGGTGAGGAAACTTTAAGGAAAGGAACGTTAAGGAAACTTTATGGTGCAGATTCCACTACGCTATAAATTGGGGGAGTAGTCTCCTATGTTCATAGTGGAATCTGCATAATATGGTTTATACATTCCACATTCTTATCACCGTCCTGTGTTCTGCATGCGGCCAATAAGTGATTATGTTACATTTGTATAAAAATGTTTGAATACTTATAATTAAATAATGCAAAATCTACCAAACTTGAGTGTGTTTATCTTTAAATGAAATGTAATGATTAGAAGATACGGTATAAAACTTAAAATATAAATACACATAATTATAGTATATACAAATGAAACATACATGCAATACCATACAGTCATATACTTCTGGGCATTTGTATGAATTGTTTTAACATTTCAGTATATATGAAACTGACAAAGCGAGCAGAAATTATAATTATAGGTCACAAATCAGCAAAATTGCTTTTTTGCCTCTGAAAAAAAGTCTATGTTGGTGATTTATAGTCTTTTGTGAGTCTGGTTACTTCATAAATTCAAAAGACTTGCTAATGCTAAATCTCTACTGACCCTTCTACCTTTAGGAATGTCTACAATGACTGTAATTTGGTAATTAGTGTCAAGATGTCTGTACATAAAGGCCCTTCTGTACAGTTACACATACATCTGTTATTTATGTAAAATACATTTCATTACATTTTTATTCCCATACAAAATGTGTCATAAGAAAATATTATTACATAACAAGATGCATCTGAATGGTTGATTACAGATTGTCCAGTCTAGCTCCACATTTTTCTTTACTGTGACAGCATGATTGTTTGAAGTAATCACATTAGATGCAAGCCTTAAATTATATGTATTATATCATTTCCTATTAATAGAATGCAGAAGAAAAGTTTTGCCATATTTTTGCATTTAATTGGAGTAAATAAGGTCATATATTTTATTTTGCACTGTAACATACTGTTATTTGTTTCGATATTTCAATATACTATTTAGTATTTTTTATATGAGGCATTTGTTTGCTTTTAACATTGTAAATCTACAACTCTGTGCTATAAATACACTATTTCCCACCCATGAACTTTAAGTTATGATTCAATGAGTTAAAAACCATCTTGCTGATACAGGACATGATCCAGAAAAGCTGATTATTTAAATATGCTGTTTCGCAGCATGTCCTGGTGCTAATTTGAGGAGCAGGTNATTTCCCATGGAAAATGACTTGCTTTAAAAGTGTAAAAAAATAAATAAATATATATTAATATAGATATAAAATATATATTATATATATTAATGTAAAATGTGTTTTTACTTTTCTTTTTTTATACATTTTTTCAATAATAAAAAGCTGATATACAGTGATTCATAGGTGAGTGTTTTAGGTAAATCACACAACTTCTGGATCACCCAGATTCTAGATCATAATGTAGATAACA
>JABWIB010013999.1:10288-21388 GCA_016617825.1 Platyplectrum ornatum
TATATATATATATATATATATATATATATATATATATATCTATATTAACACACCAGTACAAATATACACCCAGACACTATGTTGCTTGTGTTGCTCCTATACAAGAAGTAAAGCTCTTCTAAGTAACACCAGTAACATGGCACCACATCAGAAAAAACCTTCCATGGTACCCAATGAGAGCATCGCGGCACCCCAGGCACAGTTTGGGAACCGCTGGTATGAGGGGTAACATTTCATTCCAGGTTGTGAGGCATCAGAACATGAAACACTGTGCATGCACTTCAGCAGCAGGGTTACCCCACCTGTACCATGTCACGCTTACCTGGTATGAACTTTCTTCTATGAGCGTAGCGAATATCCGATCCTGGCAGAGAAGAGGTGAGAGGCGTTAGATGGCTGTGACGCAAGGAGAGGTCACTTATAATGATCGCTCGCAATGTGCTGCCCTCGCCCTACAATCCGCATTCCCCTCTATTGCCGGTGCAGCCTGTTATATAGCGCTGATCACGTCACAGAGTGAGTGAGACACAGAGGCTACGTGTACAGACTAGCACCGACGTATCCCTCCCACATCATTCCTCCCGATAACGTGACCATGAAACTTTCCAGACGCTGCCTCAACCTTCAACCTCGCGCGTCTAGAAATGAGACTGAAATCTCTGCAAATTATTCGAAACAGATTCAAAATACAAACCATGAACCGTGACTACCTGTAATTTCATAGTATTAGGGACAGGGTAGTGCAGGGGTGGGCAACCTGCGACCCCTAGCGTAGTGGACACTAAAGACTGAAAACAGCATTTCCCCAGTACTGAGCCCACGTACAGGATATGAGTTAAGGAAGGTGCGAGTGTCAGGGGTGCACCCACTTCATGTGACAGCTTAGTAAAGAGAGGATGCTGCTATATTTAATATGTTTGGCATAAAATGGATCCATGAAATGCTAAGGTCTGGACAGAGGTTTCCCCCAGAGACACAGCATGGCAGAGGAGGATCTACTTGAACGCTGTGTGTGTGCTCAGTGCCGGCACCCCATCCAGTCACCATTTTCAGGAAGGGTGGAATGGAGTCTCCAGCTCTGATGATACTATGACCCGTGGTCTCTCCCGGGTATTAACACTGTATTGGTGTTTCTGGAATAACTCACCACGTCCTTCAGGTCTTTGAATCTGGGGTCGATGGTCACACTCAGCAGCTTCCCTCCCAGGTGAGTGGAGAACGTGCTGTAGAACTTGATCATGGATTCTGCGGAGCTGTGGCTGGAGAGTTCCAGGTACGCCTGAGGGTGCAAGACACGCACAGGAGTCACGAGGTGCTTGCTCAGGTCACCCTGATCGAGCACCTCAGGGAGGGCTGAGGGACGAACCGAGACTCACCTTTCTGTAGTTGGAGAGGATGAGAACATCATTTACGCCCCCGAAGGGTTTGGCCAGGTTGCAGATCTCCTCCACGGTGTACTGCGACTCGGGTAGGTTACACAGCTGGATCACACACTTCTCAGACTCCTGCAAACAGAAGAGGAAATAGAGCTTTTACCCAGCCATGTCACCCCCAGAAAAATGTAGCTGGATGGGGGTAGTATAATACTGGAACAGATNTATAGATAGCCCCTTTACTGGCTTATCTATAACAATCAGCTATTATGGGGGCAAGCGGCTGCTGGACCGGGGCTCAGAATTCCTCTAGTTGGCCCTGTGAACTCCAGCGTCACTGTCTCCGCATGGAATACATTTCATATACGCAAGGAACTTACCATCAGCTGCGGGTCACTGAGTCTAAAGCACTTGACAAATCCAGGGGGTACTTCTGTAAGAGAAGACACAAGACACATCTCAGTATCAAGCAAAACCTCAGCCCCACCTATATGAACGAGTAGCTCCTTTAGGGTCTATGGCCTAAATGTACTATGCAGGGAGACTGAAAAATATGGATGTTGCCCATAGCAACCAAGCAGATTCAAGCTCTCATTTGCATTTTATATAGTGCGGAATGTGAGCTGGAATCTGATTGGTTGCTATGGGCAACGTCCCCACTTTTCCATCTCCCTGCATAGTAAATTTAGGCTTCTGCCTCAAGCCGCTGCTAGGACGGCGCATCACTCTCTTATATAGACAGGGCTTATACCAGGTACAAACACAGATCCATAAATGAAGAAATATAAACCTCAAGGGTTAAATACCTTGTACTTTCGTAGTTTGGGCCCGTGAGACTTTATCCGCATCCTTTTTACCTAAAAAACCCAGATGACAATGAGACAGAATCGATGGCTATGTGACGATGTGTCAGCTATAAGAAGTGACAGCAGTGTCAGCCTGACCATGAGGTGCGGTCAATAATCACTGTAACGTGTGAAGGATAAATGCAGCATATTTTATCCTCGCTATTATATGTGGGACTCAAGCCCCGGATCTCGTGTAACGTGTGCGAGTGTTTCCAAATAACCGGTTACCTCCACCTCCTGGCCAGAGATTCCCCATCATGTACCAAACTCACAAAGGGGTCAGGAGATGAGAGCCCAGTGTGTACACGTAATGACAATAGTGTCTATTCAACAACAAGCGTTTGGTTTAGTGCGTTACCTGTCTTAATGGGCGTTTTGTTGGATGGTTCCGCAGGTCTGTGGAAATCAAATCAAGACAGGTTACTGGATGCAGGAATAATAATAATATATCATGCAGGAATAATAATAAATTACACAGGAATATTAATAGATCAGAGCCTCTGTCGCGCAGGAATAATAATCGTTCAGAGCCTCTGTCGCGCAGGAATAATAATCGATCAGAACCTCTAACACGCAGGAATAATATTCGATCAGAACATCTAGCACGCAGGAATAATAATCGATCAGAGCCTCTGTCGCGCAGGAATAATAATCGATCAGAGCCTCTGTCGCGCAGGAATAATAATCGTTAGAGCCTCTGTCGCGCAGGAATAATAATCGTTAGCGCCTCTGTCGCGCAGGAATAATAATCGTTAGAGCCTCTGTCGCGCAGGAATAATAATCGATCAGAACATCTAACACACAGGAATGATAATCGATCAGAACATCTAACACGCAGGAATAATAACTGATCAGAGCCTCTGTCACACAGGAATAATAATAGATCAGAGCCTCCATCACGCAGGTATAATAATATATCAGAGTCTCCATCACGCAGGAATAATAATAGATCAGAGCCTCTATCATACAGGAATAATAATAGATCAGAGACCCCATCACGCAGGAATAATAATAGATCAGAGCCTCTAACACACAGGAATAATAATAGATCAGAGCCTCTATCACACAGGAATAATAATAGATCAGAGCCTCCATCACGCAGGAATAATAATAGATCAGAGCCTCCATCACGCAGGAATAATAATAGATCAGAGCCTCTATCACGCAGGAATAATAATAGATCAGAGCCTCCATCACACAGGAATAATAATAGATCAGAGCCTCTATCACACAGGAATAATAATAGACTGCTGGTCATACACTTACCTCACGCTCTTACTTTCAATCTTCGGGGCTTTCTGCAACAGAGAAGCGTAAAACGCGTTAGGCTCAGATAATAGACAACGGATAAGTCGGATGAGGAGTCACCGCACATAAGACTTACTTTAGTTTGCCCGGCCAGGCAGAGATGGACCCTCTGGTTGTTGATCATGACCGGGTTTGTGTTGCTGAAATTGACGGCCGCCGTGGCAGCTTCCTTGAAATTGGTTTCTAGAAACGCCTGCAAAAAAAAAGCGTCGGTGACAGAGAATCAGTGTCCGCCGTGGATGTAGAGGCATCGCTATGTCTATTTCTCGCTAGGGGCGCTGCGTCGGTACCTCGTTCTTCGAGCGGACAATGAGGATGTCGCAGACTTTCCCGAACGGCTGGATGATCTTCAGGAGGTCCTGGTCGGTGTAGCCGCTGTCGGGCAGGTTGGTGATGTGAATGATTTTGCCGGAATTGTTTTTATTGGTGAACTGAAAGAACAAAACGCCACAAACTTCCATGAACACATCTGAATAGTAAGACTTACAAAGGCCGGCACATTTATCACACAGGAGCCATGACTCAGGGTGGGATCCATTACCTTATTCAAGGTGTTATAAGGTTCATTGGCTGGTGAACCAGGTGTAGACTTCTGCAGGTTGCTAGGTCTCCGGTTAGCCAGGGGCTGCTTGCCAGGAGCTGGTTTTTTAGAGGCGGTGGTGGCGGAGGTGGTCTTCTTGGCAGCTGTGCTTACGATCGGCTTCTTGGAGGTGGAAGCGCTGGGCGCCGGCCGCTTGCTTCCTGGGCTGCTCGACAAGGTCCTCCGCGGAGCAACCGTGCCAGTCTTTTTAACCGGATTGCTGCCGGCGCTGGGCTTCTTAACGGAACCGGTGTTGCCGTCGGACCTCTTGGACGAGCTGGTGGCACTCGATGCGCTGCTCCCGGGGGTCTTCACGGAGCTGCCGCTCTTCAGCGCCGGGGATGAGCCACTGGTTGGCCTCTTATTTGTCGACTTGAGAGGAGCTTTCTTGCTATTGCTCGGCTTTGCTTTCTCGCCACTTTTAAGTTTAGTCGCCTGGATGAAACTCTGAACGGCCGCATCTACCGCTCTCTTGTCTGCAAGAAACGCATATAATATAGTTAGAGGGTTTGCAAATCCACAGTCACAAACCAAGAGCGATCTGTAACACAACCTCTGCCTCACCAGGAGAATTGCTGCTCGTCCTATGTCTAGGCCTTGGTCTTCTGGGCGACATGGAGTGTCGAGGAGACCTTGTGACCCGGCGAGGGCTGCGTGACCTCCTCGGGCTATGCCGGGGTCGACGCGGGCTGCGGCTTCGCGCTCTTAGGGGGGGTCTTGGGCTGCGGCTTCGGGTCCTAACGGAGGATCTCGGGCTGCGCGATTGAGATTTGCGAGAGCGGCGCCTCGAGGTGGATCTTCTAGACCTCCGAGGGCTACCGCTCTTAGACTTCGATCTATTGGATGAGGGGTCATCTTTCTTGTCTTCATTCCTAGGAGAATAAACCGCACATTGCAATGAGACATTGCGGCACGTTATGACACCAGTCTACGGGGAGCTAAGAAAACACAAAGCTCATTACCTTATGGAAGAGTGGACCTGTGGATTCCAGTCAGGATACCTAGAAATAAAAATCAAATACATAAGAAGAAAGTCACGAAACATATGCACAACGCCCAACCCTAGCGCATACTAGCTGACTATGCCGAGACATCATTATAGGATCACCACAGCGTTAGTCGCTTCTGCTGTGCAAACTGACCAATAATATTATAGGTTGGAAGTGTAACTGCAATTTTTTTTGCACTTCCAACCAATTGGCCAACAACCAAAAGTCAACATAAAGACAACAAAAAGACATCTTACTGCTGACTCAACTTCCGGCAATTTTCGATGTGCGACGTGTAGTTCTGATGCCTTATCCAGTCCTAAAGAAAAGGGAGGAGGAAAGAAATGGTTACGGAGCGCGTACAAGTGTTTGACCTCAGTTACAGGAGATTAGACAAGAGGAGCAAATAAATAACATCTTCCAATCAACACAGAAGAACGTGTTGGCCTAGAGCGTGAGAGATGTAACCATCTTCAGGCTAAGAAACGTTCCGAAATCAGAAAAACCAATAACAAAATCTACTCTCAAAACAAAAAGAATTGCACGAGTAGTTTAACCACTCCATGGAATATACACGTCATCTGCTTATGGTCAAACAACAGAATACTGCTGACAAAAGCCACAACCCAGAGTACAGTCTGGATGGCTACGGAGACTGTAAAGTAACAGGGGGCCACACTATGGTCAATGGGAAGTGCTCTCCTAATCCTCATCGGAAGGTGCACTAACGCTTGCAGTGGCTGTCCTCGTAACACTTACCTTCCTTTTATTTGTAATAAAAACACCACCCTTCTAAGTCAAGGCTGAACACTTTAATATTTACGTTAAAAATAGAACAAAAGGGCAGTGATGATCGGCTGAGATCTTCTCCGCTTCGGTCATCTTGCCCATCATCGAAGGTGACCCGGTTCACCGCCCCGATCGCAGGGGGACACTGCAGAGGGCTCCACCATCGAGTCTTCCTGCCGGTCCCTCGAGCAGCTTTACGTTCTTTCTTGCAGGTGTCGGCACTTTGCTGATGGTGGTTATGTACAATATGCTGTTCTACAGCTAGTTCCCGTAACAATGGTATGAATACCTTCATGACCAACTTCGTGAACCTTCATTTTTCGACTAAGGGATGTGCTCTAGATCCCCCCCCCCCAAGAAATCGGACAAAATGAAGGTGTTCTAGATAACCCACCTTTTGCTCTAATACCCGATCCTGAAGTGCACCCAACTTTTTAAAATAATGCTTCACCATGAAAGCAGCAGACCCTCCCCAACCCTTTAGGTTGAAGACCCCATATTTATCCTGAACATAAACCACCCACATGAATCCAAAAAAAAGCTCAAACCTCCAACCCAGCATATCAAATACTGTACACAACAGATATGNTGTACCCTTGGCCTAACTTTCAGTGACTTGAGAGGACCAATATACATGGGCTCATATTTAAGGAAAAGAAAGAAATTCCCCCGCCCAAGTTGCATCTCCCCCCAGATATTGTGTAAACCTTGTGTATCATTCTGGGTTTAACATAGTGGACATTAAACATTGTGTACATTAAATGTCATACACAAACAAACATGAAACCACTCACCTTCAGGTGCTTACATTCTACGTTACACAGAGAACAGATATGAGGAAATATCCGCGGGGAGGCCGCGTAGTAATCGTTCATCATGGAAGGGGTGGGCAGCCTCTTGAGCTTCTGCGTTTCCTCCGTGGGCAAAACCGGAATCCAGTTGCCCTTTTTTTCAGCAGCGGCGGTTTCGGCAGGAACCTGGTAGCCAACGTTGGCACCAGAAAGTTCAGGTTTTCTGTCTGTACGGACGTTAGCGGGTACTTCCGGGTGAAGAGTAGCGTCGGTCTGAATTGTGACGTTGGGGCTCTCCATTTGTTGAACGTTGATGGGGACGTGGACTTCGGAAGGGGCAACTGGATTCTGCTCGCCGACTAAGGTTTTGTTGTTGGATCGGCCTCCTTTTATCTGCGGCCACATGGGCTTGCGGCTGCCCGATATGGTCGGGATTTTGTTGTCCATTGAATTCTCAGGAAGTTTTTCGGGTTTCTTTTGGGACTCTGCAGGTTCCTTGTTGGCTTTTGGGGGCGTTGATTCGGTTGGTCTTGAAGGCTCGTAGGATCGTTCTGAGGCAGAGCGGTCGTTGTATTGGAATTTACTAGCATGTCCATAGTCAATAACTTTACTCGGCATCATGTCATTTCCTTGTCTTCGGCCAGCGCCTGGATCGGGTGGGGCTCCGGAGCGACTCACTTTGCGTAACCGGATGTCTCGCAAAATACTCGGCATATTCCCTGGAGTCAGTTGATCGTCGGGATAGCGACTCAGCTCTTCGAGGTCTTCATTGGATAAACCGAAGCTTTCTAAAATGCTGGAAGCGCTTTCGTTGGTGTAGCGATTCTGGGGATTGGACATTTGATCCAGGGTTGAAGCCTGAGATTTCATTCCCATCTCTCGTCCCATATTTCCGAAGACGTTGAGCGCCTCCCATTGCTTGTCCTTCATGAGGTGCGCCGGTTCTTGACCAGGAGCTTTTGGCTTTCCCATCAGGTGATCGGAAGAATGTGCCACCACGCGGTTCACTATGGATGGAATTTCTTGACTCTGATTCGGCATTCTGGGTTGTCCCGGACGTGGAGGAACGTTGGGCCCAGGAAAACGTTGCTGCATTGTTTGTGGACCCATGTGTCTTTCAGCAGGGGAGATCATGGGGGACCTGACAGGCATCTGTTTCATTCCCACCGGTTCTGGATTACCTCCCCCAAATGATCCAGTGCTGTCTCCTGGTCTCATACCAAATCCTTGACCTTTCATCTCAGAATGGTAACCCATCCCACCTTGGTTCACACCAGGGTGGTTCATTCGATTTAAACCCATGGCTTGCTGATTCATACCAGAAAACCCCATGTTAGGGCGGTTCATTCCAGGATGGCCCATACGTGGGTGGTTCATGCCAGAGTTCATACCAGAATGGTTCATTCCTTGATTGTTCATGCCTGGGTGGTTCATATTTTGCTGGTTCATGGCAGGCATGTTCATACCGCCCATATTCATGCCTGGCATATTCATACCAGACATGTTCATTCCCTGGTTGCCCATGCCAGGATTGTTCATTCCCTGGTTGCCCATGCCAGGATTGTTCATTCCCTGGTTGCCCATGCCAGGCTTATTCATTCCTTGGTTGCCCATGCCAGGATTGTTCATTCCTTGGTTGCCCATGCCAGGATTGTTCATTCCTTGGTTGCCCATGCCAGGATTGTTCATTCCTTGGTTGCCCATGCCAGGGTTATTCATTCCCTGGTTGTTCATACCGGGATTATTCATTCCCTGGTTGTTCATACCGGGATTATTCATTCCCTGGTTGTTCATACCAGGATTATTCATTCCCTGGTTGCTCATACCGGGATTATTCATTCCAGGGTGGTTCATGCCAGACTGATTCATCATATGGTGGCCCATCGGGCGCTGACCGTGAAAACCTCCACGGTTGAACATGATGTGAGCAGTTCTTATTTTCAACAAAGCCTGGTTTAACAAAGCATTAAGAGGGGAAGTGCTGTTCGAAGGGAGAGATGCCAAATGTTGAAGAGCCAACTGAGTCTTAATTTGGGCAAGCTGCAAATGAGGAAGGCTCAACAGGACAGGGCTACAAAAGCCAAAGTTCAAGGTATTCACAACCGGAGAGCAATTTTCCAAGAACAACACAAAGCTGAAAGTCAAAACACAGATATTAGGTTTTCATCTTTTCAGTCTAACAGTGGGCACAACCATTGAGGAATATATGTCAAGGAATAATATCCATAGTTACAAAAAACATAAAAAATAAAAACCTGTTGGCAATAAATAAATAGACTTCACGCAATGGAGAAAGTTTGACCCAGCTTTGACGGAAAAGGAAAGAAGTCATTATTCTTATAAGACCATCATAATACACCGATGCGAGTTTAACATATTATAAACCTAAACACAGAACAGCACATTATTTCACATTGTCATTGCCGCTCTCAGCAGTCGACAGATATCAGATCGTACAGAACACACTTACGGTATTATACAATACGAGATAACAATGCTCCGGTCAGATAAAGGGGAGATGCAGTCATTTTAGAAGGTACACGTCCCTTACACACTGGTTAATAATTATAAGACTGGTGTTTGAACACCCCCCAGACCAGTCATTCAGTGTCGGGAACCTTGCGGGCAAAAACCTTCAACGACCTCACTGCATGATTGTATCTGGAAGCTTAGACTAACATTCACACTCCTCCAAGGTAGGTCTAGGTGGGATGGGGTGGGGTGGGGTGGGGTGACTCCTTAGGGAGAGTCCCCTTTATAGTGTATGGAGCCATATAGGCCATGCAATGTGTAATTACAATATTATATCTCCGGCGCCTTCAAATTACAGCGGAAGGCAGATTAAATCCCATAATCTTATATATCATGCAATACACACTATGGCCACGACTATTAGGTTCACATATTTATTTGTGGCTTTGGTTTTCTTGCTTTGCATTTGTATAAAGGCTCGAGGCAATGTGTAAGGCTTTCTTGTTCTTTGCACGATGACGACATTTTGCAGAGCGGCCGATACCTCTGGTAACTCCTGTAAAAGCGGCATGCTCCGGGCTGCTGTATGGAGGGACTGGCCGGAAGGCCTGGGGGGGGGGGGGGGGGGGGGGGGGGGGGGGGGGGGGGGGGGGGGGGGGGGGGGGGGGGGGGGGGGGGGGGGGGGGGGACGTTACGAGTACTCGCAGCACAGATTGAAACAGCAGCTCCCTGGTGCATTATAAGCGGAGTTAGCAACACTCGTAGAATGGTCAATAGCAGCGACATTATAGAGAAAGCGGTGACCAAGCAGACACTAACATCCTGATGTGTAAATCAGTATATAAATCATTGTGTGCTGCTAGAAGCATTGGACATTGTGTAATTACTGTGGTATCACTTCCCTGTTCACCACTTCACAATGCAAACCTCATCATTAATACTCAGGGCATGGTGAAATGAGGGGTGGTCAGTGTATTATATAGAGATAAGTACTATATAGATGGATTGCCACATTCATACAGACGTCCTGGGCGAGCTAAATGGAAAACACCATTACACTTGTAACTTGTATTTCCGCTGTATATATGTATATATCTATCTATCATCTAGGAAAGGCCACCGGTGGATGTTTTGCAATTAATACTCTACATCGGTGATCATCTGAATGATTTCACCATTAATAAACAGAAAGCAGATTCAGATGAACATTTCTAACACAAAAGCAAATCCAGTAACAAGGAGGCAGATAGAGAGCACATAGAGAGCACACAGATAGAGAGGACACCCCGCGCCTTCATGGGCTCCGCTGGTGACATTATATTGGTAGAGATTCTTCTTGTGATTCTTCTTCTACAAATCATTCAATGCTGAAGCACAGACCTGGAGAGGAGCTATAGAGACGTCTCCTCACGTGAACCAGCACAGCCATGAGGCTGGAGACCAGGGAGCCGCACACGACTTACACATCTGCCCCGGTAATGGGGTACTGCAGTATAAAGGTTTCCTACAGAAGGGACATGTCTGTGTCTCTATACAAATCTATTATGGGCACAAAAAAAATCCCAAATCATCAGTTTACTTATTATTAGCTTATATGATAATGAACAATATACATCCAATCCAATATACATTTCAGAGACAGCGATGAACGTCCTTCCAGATATAGTCTAAGAATCGATAAAACGTGATACAACACCTACATAAATATGATAACACAGAGTAGAAAGCAGCCTATCCAGCCTTTCCTGTATTATCCTATACAGTGTAAGCCTGCGGGGAGAGTCCCCTTCCCAACCATTCTGTTACCACCCAGCCATGTGTTACTGATAGACCTATATAAAGTCCCCCGTAATGACTATTCCACAATCACTCATATAATAACGTCTCCACAACACTGAATCTACCACATAAAGCATCATAGTTCAGAGTATCCCTATAAATAAATAAATA